>JAQMYL010000019.1:14527789-14542365 GCA_030014365.1 Clarias pachynema
TATTGTCATACCAAAGAATAAACTACCCGCCAAAGTGGCTAGTGAGACTAAAGTTATTACCCGCCACAGGCGAATTTCACCCGCATTTGGCGGGTGGGCGGGTGCCAATGTCAAGCCCTGTTATTGACATCTAATAAAATACATTTAAACACCCATAATGTGCACACATTGTTTTTATTGTTAAATCATACTGTAAGCAGAAGTTGGAAAATGCGTACTGATTTGCCCAGCTGACCAGTCAATCAGTACACTTTCCTCCATTTCTGATTCAAAATGCTCAATCAGTCGTCTGGGAGCTGATAAGGGCTGGCCCAAAACTACAGGCGACTATCAGCTTAGGGTGATACTGCATCGCTTTGAGGCTGCGACCTGTTTTTTTTTTTTTTTTTCATAAAGAAAAGAAAGGTTGATTGGGTGGAGAGGTGTTACAGTATCTGATTGGGATTTATGCCTAGGTTTCCCTCTTCAGATTTGTCTCATGGTTTCCATTAGCATTTGCAGACTTTACATTGCATGATCAGGAATGACTGTCAGTCAAAACAGAGCCAACACTTCTGTCTGACCTGAAATTATAATATGTCAACATGAACAGTAGCTGAGTCAGCAGTGCACATGCATACGAAATGGTGGAACAGTGCTTTGCCCCATCCTTGATTCATTACATCATCCCTCAGACCACTCCCTTCTTACCGCCAACAATGCTCAGTTGGTGCAAATAGGTGTAATGTAACCTTCCAGGAATATCGACTCTTTCGGAAGACCTTCTGTATTTTACTCTAAGCAATAATCAAAATGGCAGGAAGTCAATGGAATGGTGACCTTCAGGTCAAGCAAGCTTGGCAACTCCACTGATTTATAATGTGGTATTTGGCATCATTTACCATAGGCCGATATTTCCCATGGGGCTTTTCTCATTTAGCAACTGTACTGTACATGCTTCTTAACATTTCTGTCAAGACAACTCCATATTTAGTCCACAACTCTGCTCTTTTGTTTTATGAACACATTTTCAGTCCTGACCTCTGACCTATTTGGCACTAATGGAAATGGCCTATGACATGAATCTCTGATCTGATGTGCATTTTATGTGCATGTTTAATTCTAACAATTGAATTCCATTCTCTGTTATCATACATTCACTCATTCACAACATTTCCACTCCAAAACAGCATGGACTACACTCCAAAACACATATTCACATAAACAATAGATGCTCATTATGTTAAAAAAAATTAACTTCTTGGTTATTCTTTCCTTGGATGGTCATCATGAGAGATAGTTTCATCATTGTGCTTAGTGATTTTTGCAAATTCACTTTACAATACTGTTGTTGCAAGAACTGTTCTAGAACAGCTTCATGTCTTAAAATAACAATTTATAATACAAAAAAAAATAATAATTAGAAGGGTTGTCCAAACTTTTGACTGATACCGTAAATGAGCAGGCAATCATTGTTGTTAGCTAACTATTTACATTACATATTATTGGAAGAAATGCATGAAAAAAAAGAAGCATAGCACATCCAAACTTTTTCTTGTGATATTTATGATTATTCAGTTTATGTATTGTTTTCAACTTTTAACCATACCTTTACTTATTAAAAAATGCAAAAAATGCATTAATGCGTGTGGATGAGAAGCCCCATCTAATATCAATCCAATATCTATCTATAATTAGGCTCTGATTTTTACACCCCCGTTTTGCTCTGACATAAAAATTAACTATTATAATTCTATTATTGGGTGAAACAGCTTTGGGGTAAACAGACAGCCAGTAAAGGAAGATTGACTTTTTGTTACAAAGAAATCAGCCTTTGAATATAAATGCCTTTTTAATCACATAAGCAATTCATCAGCTTTATATGCATGAATATTTCTCAGCTTTCATGAGGCATATAGTCTCGCAGCACTGCACATGCTATCTTCGTAATGCCGGTTGCTCTCAGAATACATAATTATAATACTTTTATACTTCAGTGTACCATCATTTCAAACTTTATGTTTTCACACTGATAAAATGTTGGATGTAAAATGGCAGTAATGTCGCCATTCATTGTCATCAATAAAATAATTGTGGTAATGCTAATACTGTCCTGAATGACACCGATAAACAACAACATTAATCTTTTATTCTTGCAAAGACTTAAGTAAACACTGAGAACTTTTAAACAACTTAATGTGGTTAAATTGCAAATTGCATTAATTTAATCTTCTTCTAACCAGAAAAGTATAGTGCAGAACAATCTTTATAAAAGAAATGTTGTGGTCAGGAAAAAAATAAAATAAAATAAAATAAAATAAAATAAAATAAATAATAAAATAAATTACCAGCACCAGTGATCATGTAAATTTTAACTGAGCAAATTATGGTGATGGTATTTGGCTTTAAAATAGTTACAGCCTTTGAAGAAACTAAATAGTCACAAGGATGCAAATATCCAGAAATTACACTTGTATAATAACAATTTGCCCATGGTAGCCTCAGATTCCTTCTTCTGCTGTTTTAAGTTTCTATAAAGTATGTTGTACATTCCAAAAAGAATTTGTATTCACTATGCTTGTAAGGCGCAGTTATTTGAGCATTCTCACCTGAGCTCTTTCATGAACAAGGCATTTTATGCTGCAGATCTTGTTGTATTTGACACCATTCTGTATAAACCGTGAGACTATTGTCTGTGAAAATCCTGGGTGATCATCAGTTTCTGAACTACTCGAACCAGCCAATCTCGTTCTAAGCAACATGCTACAGTAAAATTCATGTTATATTTTACTCCAATTCTGACGTTGGGGTCACCATTAACTGAAGCTTTTGACCTGTCTCAAGACTGCACAGTACCATATATCTTCTTAATAAATCAGTTGGCAGATGTCTTCAAATACATTGTACAACACTCACTTAGACAAATTTGACATAACCAGTTGAAAGCATGGGTTCTCTGCATTCTCTGACACTATGTTAACACTATGTTAACTATGTTTGTGTATTCACACACCTCAGAAAAACGTTCAGAAAATGACTTCATGTTCATCAACCAGTTGTCTTGGTCGTAAGTAATGCGATGAATCAGAAAATAGGCTGTGCTATCTGATTCCGAGACTCTTCGTGCTATGAACGGGAGCAAAAGCAATCTCCAATTTTTTTTTTTAATTATCTTGGTAATATCCCCATAGAGTGTCAATCCCTTTTCACTTTTAATTTGCAGTAGTGGTGTAATGAACATAATCTCGAGTAATATTGATCCTTGGCCTGACTGACACGCAGGAGGAGAATGAAGCTGCTCTTGAATTTAACCACCTGTATATGACTTGTTGTCTGAGTGAGATGTAAGGGTTGTCAATGCTAGCATACATTTGTCCATTTCTCAGAGCAAATATTACCCAGGGTCAGATATCCAGCAATTCTTTTACTTAAGGGGACGTTCAAGTCAAACTGTGACTTTGGATTGTGCAGAATAACAAAACACAGTTATGAGAGTAAAATCTACCTTTATTTCTCAATATAATCCCCATGCACTTAATGCACTTATCCCAGCATTTCACTAGTGCCCACTAGTGCTTGAATACTGTACAATCAAGCTAGACAGTTTTCTCAGTATGCTGGAGCCATGATCAGACTGCCTGTTTCACCTCTGAAACAATGACCTCCCAGGAACTCCTTTAATGTCCCAAACCAGTAGAAATAGCTTGGAGTGAGGTCAGGACTATGCGGGGGATGTGGCAATAACTCCTAGTTAAGTTCCTATAATGTGCAAGTGGTGCAAGAATGATTGTGTGTATAGTTCCCAAAAGGCAGACACGTGTCTTCTGCAAGTTGGGAACAAGTTATCTATTAGTTTTCAGGGATCAGGCATTCTACTTGCTGAATTCACAGGAACAACTGCAGTGGCCTCCCAGCCACCCTGGTCAGGACCATCATTTTTTAATGACATGAAGCCAGTTTTCACTATTCAATGTTTTACTGCGGCTAAGAATCTCATCATAGTGTGCTTGATGTCTTCTGGAAATGACAATTGGAAATGTTTTACGTCTTCATTAACAAGAAATTTTATCACAAGTCCCACTTTGACTTGACAACCCCTTGTATATCAGGCCAAACCACAACTGTAAGTTTTTCCTTGATTTGAAAATCATTTAAATAGTACATTTGTAAAAGCATATTTGCCATAATTCAGTGTTAAAATTAATATACTGTATGTATACAGTATCATGGGTAATATTCACCAAAAATAACAGCATACTCTATAAACACTCAAATATAGGATTAATCTGTAGATAATCTAGTGAGAACAGAAATTAGATGTAATTGCAAATGTTTTCCAATGCAGCTATACAGTATATATATTTTTTCCACAGCAGTGTGTGTGCGCGCGTGTGTGTACCTGTGTGAGATATGAAGAAGTGATAAAGGGTTAGCACATAACAGTACCAGACAGAAGGGAGGGTTTGTAATCCCAATCCAGCTGGATCTGGCACTGATTTATGGAAGTAATTCATTAGTTTGATCAACCAATTTAGCACTGAAATTATGTGCAATCAAGTGGGAAAAACAACTCCTGTGGGAGATATATTAGGCATGTTGTTAGCACTCCAGTCTTTATTGCTTTGTAGGGCTCAAGGAATGAGTCAAACACTAAAAAGATTTTATTGTATTGTTCATGAAAAATTTATATCTTTTTGTTAGCTTTAATATGCTAAAGATCACTAACATGGATACTCAACAGTAGCTAGCATTATAAGATTAGTTAGCTAGCCACTTTTTCCATCTAAAACCTGGCATATTTATTTAAAGCTAACATTTTAATAAGCTTATCCACACTAGCTCTAGCTTATCATGTAGACAAAGTAAGGAAATTAAAGTAGCTAGCCAAGCTCAACCTTACAGCTTTTCCACTGAGGCAGTTTCAGAGCTAGCTTGGAGCTGCGGCGCTCAATTTCAAACCAGTTCTTTGTTTTTAGACCAAAAATATTTTTTTCATCTAGACAGCAACACTTTGCTGGGCTACTGAAGAGAACCGCTTACATAAGGGTTTGTGGATTATTGACCAACTAAATGCTTGTGACCACCATCTTAAAAAAAAAAAAAAAAAAAAAAAAAAAAATGGACTCAATATTTAATGGCAGCTCAAATTTTTTGTGATGATAAAGCCAGGATAACTGCTCACAAAGCCAACTTCAACATTGCTTTGCAAACAGTTTGCCATTGGTGTTTCCTGCTAGCATTTCTATTTATTTGTTTATTCATTCATTTTTTGCTGCTAGCATTGCCACTAGCATTGCTGGGAAAGTAGAGCCGTACACGGACATACAGTACACAGTGACACTCGGCTCATATAAAAACAAAACCAGTTCTTAGGAGCTTTGCTATCGAATCTGCTCTGAACCAGCACAAGCACCAGACATACAACTAGCACCTGATTCATTTTGGTGGAAAAAGGCTAAAGCACTCAGAGTCTGTTTATCTTTTCATCGTGCCATTTGTTTGCTGAAGTACTTTATTCTTTATTTTTACTTCACACTTGAAGGATTCAGTGTCAGCTTCTACCTAAAAACTTTCCTGATCCTACTGTATACAAACTAATTGGTGGTGGATGAGTAATATTATTTGACAATTGCATTAGATGAAATAAAAAAATCCAGATCCAGATTTAAGCTGCAAAGTAATTCCAGTCTGCACCAATTCAAGCTGATGTGTGTGTGCGTGTGCGTGTATGTATGTGTGTGTGTGCATTACAGTAAGATTGGCCTGTATGCTGAGAGGGTCAGCCTAATTTCAGGAGGAAGAGAAAGATGTGTTTCTGCTGTCCCCTTTTTCTAAGTAAATGCTGCATGCTTCAAAAGTTTGAGCACTTCGACAATCTCATTTACAGCAGCAAAGACAGACAGTTCTACATAATGCAAGTCTACACAGTTTTTCATAACTCATAATGTATTTTAGTCTGAATTGATTTGAATGCAGAACCCAGGGATTCATAGCAAGTGGCTGTATTTAAGGCTTACATTTTATGACATTTATGAAAATGTCATGCTTGACATTATAAGTGATTCACATGAGACACAGATGAGTAAGTTCAGCTTAAGCAGGGAGTCGGGGGATAAAGGGACAGTACAAAAAGTAAAATCTGTGTGGATCAATGTGGTTTAGAATATTGGAAGAATTACTGTCCTTTTGGTGATCACTAAATAATGTATGGTATGCATTCAGTCTCTCAAAAATTAGATCATTTGTGTTGCATCATTTTATGTTCAATTAATATGATCTTCACAGGGAACTTGTTAATCACATGCTGGTTAAATGGAATTTTAGAGCTTAGGAATAATACATTTTACTGACTACATTTAGCCTTTAAAAACGGCAACGGCTGATAGACTACAAATGGAGTAAAGAGAACAGTGTCTATACTTTCACCAAAATAATGTCCGATAAAGGGCTTGTTCAAGTTTTTTTTTTCTTTTTAAATTAATTACAAAACACTGGCTTTTTTATATTTAAAATTTTCAATTCACTTATCACAGTTTATACAATTTACAGGTATGAACAACTCCAATCCAAAAGAAAAAAAGTATTTACTATTACTTAATGAATATCAACATAAAATTACACAAGCATTCATTAATAGGTATATATTGGGTTCACATGAATAAATTGTATTTTTTTCTGAGCATATGCATGTTCAAAGCCCTGGAATAAAATCAAACACTGGTGTTTTAACCACTGTATAAATTTTAGAACATAAATAGGGTTCACATTTATACTACCTGTATTTATCACATCAATTCTGCATAAATTTAAAACAGTTTTTAACCTTTCTTACCTAGTTCCTTTTTCACATTTAGTTTACAATGATATGAAAATATGTAAAATAAATTAAATCACTAATCAAATAATTAATTTATGCCAAAAGATGCAGGCGTGGCTTGAATGAATGCATTAACTGAAAGACTGAAAGATCCTTTTATTTTCCTCAGCCAACAGATGTCTGAAAGCTAAGCTGAATGTCAGCCGGATGTTTTTTTTAATAAAGAATGGTTAATTAAATGCTTGTGCGACAGGATTTAAGCTACTTTGGAACCGCAAGATGTTGACAGAAAGGAGATCAAAATTTTTCCCATTATGTAAAGCCTGTGCTTGTTCATCACAGTCCAGCTGATGAGTTTGTGAAGTAAAAAAGCAAAACCTTATCTGCTGCTGGCACTGACAAGATGAGGATTTCCTTAGAAAAAAATATATAATTGGTTGTCTCTTGTAATGAGCACATTAGAAACCATGAAAGTGAGCAAAAAAAAAAAAGAACTAGCAAAAAAAGCTAAATGTGCACCATTGCCCACTTGTATCCAGATTTCGGATCTGAAGCACAACGTCAAAAATACAGTCATCCACACCAGCTATATCTGTATATTCATATAAGCTACATGTATGGATTTTAGCAGTGGACACGAGTGTTTGAATGTACAGTAAGTTTCACATTATCACAATAAATAAAATGCATTCTATGGTATGTTTAATACCTGTGCACATATTAAGCAGAATTCTATATATTTTAGTAATCGAGTATTCCACCAAAAATATAATCGATTAATCGGATAAAAAGTACTTTTGCTTAATTAAACAGCAATGTAAAATATATAAAAGATTAATTGGTTTTCTTTTTAGACAAATCTACTTTTATTTTTTACGTAAATGCATACAGCATTTTATCAAAAATAAACATTGTCATTATTCACAATACAAAGAATAGCTACAGAATAGCTAATACCCCTATCTCACCTACAGTATGCGGTTTGACTCACGGTGAGATGTGGTGTTAGGCACCGTGAGCTGCCGTGATTGCCCGCCGACGTTCCGTGAAGTTCTGCAAGGTTCGCAAGCTTCCGCGAGGGCCTTGCTCTTATTTTAAAGCCTTTTCTCGGATGCAAAAACTAAAAAAAAGGTATTTCAAATGACTTTAAGTATCAAAAAACTAAGGCACACGTTGAAATATATAATTACAAATAATACAAAAACACTAAGGTGTGCAACTAAACTTTCAGAACTAAAAGTTTCAAAATCTACAGCTCAGGCATAACATATAAGCCTTTACTCACAATTTCTGTTGTTTTCTCTTGCTGGTTTCTTCTTCTCTTGGCTCACTGATATTTTTATCGCTCATTTCCATAACAGAACGCTCCCTCAAATCAATACACAGCTAACTGTTTGCGTCTCTATCCGATTTTTGGGTGACGTAAGCGCTTCTTCTTCGTTGGTTTTACTTGCGGCTTGCATCCGGAAGCGCACTTTGTCAAAAGCGCACTGTCAACAAATAATTGCGCAAAAACATAATGCAAGCTTTTTAAATTAATTAAAATAAGCTTCGAGGCAGAAGATTTTGCCTCTATCATTTTTTGTAATCAAATTAATCGAGTTACTCGAGGAATCGTTTCAGCCCTATCCACCAATGCTAATGTTATGAACAGGCTGATATAACAACTCAACTTAAAATCATCCAAAGTCCAAAAGGACAAGAAGAAGGCATGCTTGTTATTTATCCTTCATTACTACACCTATTTTGTATGTGTCATTCTGTCTATCAAATCAGAACATTTGTAAATACTTGTTATACAACAGTTAGTTTTGACTGAGTAATCTGACTGGATTAGAGGCATTCCACAAGTTGTGATATAGAGCATAACAAGCACAGGGGTATTCAACTACAGTATATGCAGAAAACAGGTGTTCTAACAATAGTTAATTACCCTAACTGTTGGTTGCCAGCATGGGTGAAAGTACTGTCTGCAGTACTGGAAAGAGGGAAGAGCAGCTGCCTGCCAAAAAACACCTTCAAGACCGGTCACAGAAGCACTTTCAGCAAGGAAGCTGATAATCTCATGTCATCTTAAATAACACTTTGCCTCATTAGTAACTGCAACTCCTTAGTTGTTATCAATTGCCTGTGACCCATCCATGTTGTTTTGTTATCGGCAAATGCGATCTATAAAGTTAACTAGCTTCTAACACAAGGCTGAATCCCAAATTCCTTTCTAACCCCTGATCAAGGACACTACTTGGGGTGTGGAACAAGGGATTCTAACTTACACCCTACATCATGTACAGTACTACCATTATATTTAATAATATTTGGGATTCAAACCAAAACATAGCTCACATTCTGTAGAATAAGTGGAACTATGGAGGGACTTTTTCAAGTCTGTCCACCACCTCCATAGCTTAGTCTTGTTACCTTTTGCCTACATACTGTAGTACCATTAATCATTTTAAACTATCTTCAGCCCTATTAATTACACTAACTGATGGTCATTAGCTCCACCAATTGCGGTAAGTTCTGCCGATCGCAAAAGGACATGACATGTGTTTTGCCAGGACAAAGTACCTGGTTAAGTAAACAAACAATCATAATCTTTTGATAATAAATGGTGTTTGTGGAACAGTTGCATGAAAAGAATATCACACTCAAGGTAGTACTGTTGTTCTGAATATCAGCATGGCTATAATTCCTATGGCTGAATCACAGCCATGCTGGTATTCAGTACAACAGCAGTCTCTCTTGTACATTACTGCTTAATTAAAATAGAATTAAATAAAGTATTCACATGACACATCCAGAATTAATCAGCCTGTACATCAAATATTGGTAATCAGCCAATAATGGAAGCATTTAGAAAACGATGTTGTCCTTATGGCTCCAGTGCAAACAAACACCAAACAATTGTGGCCTAGACTAATACAATAATGCAAAAAAGTGTATAATTATTATGTTTTGCCAAAATGTCCCTAATAAAGGGATACTAAAATCTAGAATGGGTGACTTGAATATATAAAATCATCATGCTTCTTCACTCCCACAGGTCCTAATATGTCCTATAAAAGCACTTTCGTCTAAGATTGGTTGAGGTTGGGATTTCTCTTTCTCACCTGCACACACACACTTTGATGAGAACTTTTCTATTTCTTCATCAACAGAGACAGTTTTTTGGGCCAAGCACCACATAAGAGGATTTATTGCACTATTAAAGTAATAACACCAGTACCTCAGCTGAAATCAAGCCAAAAGGAAAAATATGACTGAAAAATAAGTGACATGTATCAAATATCTGATATAGTCATTTTCATACCTTTCAGACCTAACCATGTGATAATGTAACAGAAAAGCACCCATTTAAACAGAATGTTTGGTTCAGAATAGTTAGTTTCAAATGGTTGTTTTAAGAGTAGCCATAATGCATGGCATGAATGCAATGGAAAATTATTATACAGTATTGACATTAATTCCTTTGCTGAGTGTTTTATTTAAAAACTATGAATGTGTGTGTGAATGGTGCTCTGGAAAGGTTTGGCTCACTCTGGAACCACTGTGTTTAACCACAGTTTTTAAATGTTTATAATTTACAGGTTAGCATTGACTGAACAGATTTTCTATGGCTAACTGGTCTAAATTAAAATAGAAATGTTTACCCATTGACCCCTTCAGTCAGCTTTCATCTACTTCTATTACAATCAAGATGTCTCAGCGAAGCAACCACAGTTTTAACAGTCTAAACCTGCCAAATCTAAATGCCATAGAACAAATGATTATTAATAGAAAGACTCTGTGACAGAGCAGAATAAAGGACCAGGCTTCATCTCGGAAGACATGGAGCATCTTTATTCACTCGCCGAATTCCTAATCAGACTTTTTAGGCATGTCTAATTTATTTGGTTAGGTTGACTGATGTGTTTTGTAGAATGCAGTAGCAGAGTGAGTCGCAAATTGTTCATGTCAGGACTATTTAGTATTGTGGACAGACAGAATGCTATCATGAAACGCCATATGCTGTGCAGCAGATGCCTGATTTGCATTGTAATGTTGATGGACATTAGACTCTTTATGTGCTAACTAACGGATGTGTTTCCAAGATGATCTCTATAGAGATAGGAACAATAGTCTGTTAGATGAAAACCAATGTTCTTTAATTTCTTTTTTTGTTTGAAGTGTGTCATTCCACTTCCTGTACTAGCTTGTAATATAAAGATAAGATCACAGTGTGGGACTAACACAAAAATAGTGCATAAATACACTGCCTGCTCAAAAAGAGTCAAACACTTTAATATTTCATTCAGTCACCTTTTGCTTTGATTATAGCACACAACATGGTGGCCAGTTTATGTATGAAAATGGTTTCCTCATGCTGCCAGATTCACTCGTCACTCTTTGAGTTCTAGAATATGGGCATGAAATTTCATTTATGTGATTTCATGGTTATTTAGTACATTCAGGTCATCAGCTGACTTCATTTTATTGGCACATAGCGTTATTAAGCCTAGACCTGACCAACTGAGGCAACCCCAGAGCAAAACAGTGCCTCCAGAGGCTTGTACAGTGGGTGCTATGCATGATGGGTGGATCACTTTATGGAATTTCCTTCATTCACACATCACTCTGAAAAAGTCCAATGATTTTGCTCCATAGCAAATTAAAGCCTTGCTCACTAACAAGTTGTTTTCTTATAATTGCAAAGCTGTTTATACCCAATGCTGTGAGTTGTCGTTACAATGTGTGTATATGGAAATGCTCATAATTCCAATATTAAACATAGCTATGGTTTTTATTGTTAAATTTTAATATGCAATTTTATCAAGTGATCTCAATTCATGATTTTTTTTTTCTGACAACATTTCTTCCACAAGTTGAATGTTCATTACTGTCCATACAGGTTTTGATGATGTGTTGAAGGTTCTTAACCCAGTTCCAGCCATTTATAATCACATTAGTTGTTTTCTTTGCTTGATGCAGCCTAAATTTTTTTTACTTTTTTGGGCCAGGCAGTGTATAATTTTGGTGTATTCAATTCAATTCAATTCAATTTTATTTATATAGCGCTTTTAACAATGGTCATTGTCTCAAAGCAGCTTCACAAAAATGAAAAGGATTTTGTTAGAAAATTCAAATTAGGAACTTCACACTGGTACACTCAAATGTTTATACAGTACAATTGATTGTACTGTATGTGACACCTGCAACTGTAATGAACTTACCTGGAATTGTACAGTTTGGAAAGCAGTTTGCAAAATGATCGTGTGGTTTCTGAAAGTGCTGTAGAAGCTCTTAATCACCTGCCATTACCCAGTTTCTATTAGAAATCACATAATCATTTGAATGAAGATGACTTGTGTATAATTAAAGTGTCACATACAGTATCACAGTACAAGCACACCAGCTCAACTTGAACACCCCTCATCTTTTACGAGGGGCACAGACCAGAGTTCAGAGTTTTGTACTGAAATTTGTACCACTTTCCTGAATAATGCAGTTGGTCTGGTCCCAGGATTTTGATATTTGCATACAGCTGTTTGTACAGATGCTCATGGTACATTCTGTTTGTTTTTCATGGTCTTTTATGAGTTTATAGGATTTCCGAAGCAAAACGGCAGATGCAGCAGATCTATAAATGTAGGCCCTTTAACATGTACAGGTGCATTTCCAGTTCAACTTAGGACAAATAACCAGCCAGAAAAATGTTAACGTCCTTACTATGCTACTAACATTTTCTGTTTATATAGACACTAAATGTTGACCCACTGAAATTTTGATAGCAAATTAAATCTGAAATAAATCAGTTGCTAAGTGATTGGTTTAAATGAATGTCAACTTTCCACCATAGAAATATAAGGTAAATTTTATCCTGCGTGAATGTACAACTTAAATTAATACATTAATATTTTAGTAATTTATTATAAAATTTCATGTTTACATACCCCTCATTATAAGAGGACAGAAATGCATAGGTTATTGCAAAAAATTAATGTGTGCAAACATCTTGCTTTAACACTCAGACAGCATTTGTACGCCTGAACAGGCTGTCTGTCAAAACACACCAAAAGCGCTTTAGCAAAAAAAAAAAAAAAAACTATCCATAACACAGTGTTGGAGTTCATATTGCAAACGCATCCGCTTGAGAACACAATTACACGCTACAGCTACATGCCTCTGAGCCAAACGTCAGCTCGTGTTTCCCTCTGAACACCGTGTCACCCAGACAAGCTGGTGTAATGGAGTGTGAGGTAGGATGGCCGTGTTAGCGTTAAATAATGAAACACGGAATGGGATTAAAGAGCTGCATTAGCCTGTCTGTAAAACTAATTTGAAAGTTATACACACACCATAGGTAAACAAATCATTTAGGTCAACTAATTTTTATTCTTGCTTTAAAATGCTTTAATAACTTATATTTATGCTATATAATAAATAAGCTGTTATGCTTTAATAAACTGTACAAATTTTCTGTGTTACCACAAATTCACAAAATGAAGGCTTTACTGTGCCGAAAACCTTAATGGTGTCATGGGTGTCCCGAAAGGGCACTGTACCCACTGAAATTTTTGGTGTCTTATTATACTTGTAAGTAAACACACTGTGTTATGGATTTTTATACAACAGTTAGTTCTAACTGAGGAATCTGATTGGATGAAAGGCATTCCATGAGTGGTGATAATAGAGCTTAACAGTACTGGGATGTTTACAGTAACTGTTGTGTACTGTATATATAACTTGCCAACAGAGGTTCTCTAACAACCATTAATTACACTAACTGTCGGCTGCCAGCATGGGTGAAAGTAGGCTGTAAAGTCTGCGGTACTGAAAAGTGGGGAGCGCTGAAAAAAAGCCACTGAAGCACTTTCAACAAAAAAAAACACTGTTGATAATTATCAAGGGCAGTACTTATTGTGTGGAACAAGGGATTCTACTCCCTTCTACCCCCTCTCCCCAAAAGACCTGATTAAATAAACAAACACATTTACATTTTAGCCATTTGGCAGATGCCCCTAACCAGAGCGACTGAGTAGTTGAGGGTTAAGGATCTTGCTCAGGAACCAAACACTGGCAACACAATGGATGTATCTGTCTGTCTAATAAGTTCAAACTATTAGACAGACAGTTTGATTAAAGTGATTTTGAAGTTTTCAGACAGTTCAAAGCAAAATTCTTTCTTTTTTAAAATTTTGCATATACAATGTCTACGTATCTTCACATTTCAAAATTTGTGACCAGGATTCTTATCTGAGGTTTGAGGTTTGTTTTTGTATGATCAGATTTATTGTTTAAAGATTAATCTCGATATTTGGCAAGCAGTTCTCACATAATCCTATTTTATTTCTTTTAAGATTCAAGATTCAAATAACTTTACTAATACCAGAGGGAAATTGCTTATTTTTGGTTACAGTTGTTTTCCGGCAGGAAAGTAGAAGGGTAATAAATTAGACAAGAATGAGGGAAAAAACAGGTCCTAAAACAGCAATTACCGTATTGCAAACTAAACATAATTCTATGTATAGATAAATATATAAATATAAAGATGTGGTTTGAAATACCACACTCTGTCAGATATGCATTTATAGAAAATTATAAACACCTTTTTCCCAATCAAAATTCTAAATTTAAGGTGTTAACACTTACATGCTATACAGTATATAAAATAAATGTATTAGCAACAGTATTTATAGAGTAAGGTTCGCAAGGTTCATAAGGTTCCTTCCATGTGCAATATCTGTATATTGAATTATGTTTAGTTTGCAATACGGTAATTGCTGTTTTTTTTCTAATTTAT
>JAQMYL010000019.1:14542465-14553748 GCA_030014365.1 Clarias pachynema
CTTGCCAAATATCGAGATTAATCTTTAAACAATAAATCTGATCATACAAAAACAAACCTCAAACCTCAGATAAGAATTCTGGTCACAAATTTTGAAATGTGAAGATACGTAGACATTGTATATGCAAAATTTAAAAAAGAAATAATTTTGCTTTGAACTGTCTGAAAACTTCAAAATCACTTTAATCAAACTGTCTGCCTAATAGTTTGAACTTATTTTTAAAGCAATACAGGCAAGCTTGTTTTATTAGTTTCCTATTAGTAACAAATGAACAGCTCAAAATAAGATCAGTAATAAGATCAGTAATAAGATCAGCTCTTGACAAGCGCTCTGTGCTTTTTTTTCTTCCTCTATACAACGTCAACATAGTCTCCTCCACGAGTAATGCATTTGTGCCGTTGCAACATTGCATTATTTGCAACTCTTGAATCATCTTTAAAAATCCCCTTGGTGGCAGTTAAAGGTCTCCCACTGTGCTACGGAATGTTTACAGACGTTACAGTATTGACAAAAGCAATATACTGTATAAACATGGATGAAAAAAGGCCATAGAGACGCCAAGCAATTTAGTACTAAATTTGTCTAATTTTGGTAGTATATCGTGGTAGTTACTATATTGTGAGATCACAGGGTGACAAGGTCACCACTCAGATACTAATCAAAAGTAATTAAGTCATTAAAAAAAGAATGGAAAAAAAAAACTGTTCACAATTGACATTAAAATGGTAGGATGACATCTCTCTTTCCTCTCTCATCTCTCATGACTCTCTTTGCTGTCAATCACAGAGACAATGGCCTATCGTGTGTTACGCTGTCCTTTAATGCAGCTTGAAAGAATGTGGCAGCCTGGCTTTATCTCAGAGGAAGCACTTTTCATACTTTCCCGAGCAGATGGCTCTAATATGACAGGGCATAAGTGGATGGTAGGAGGAAATGCTCAGTGTTCTACAGTATAAATTTGCAGATGTTGAAGGTAATTAAGTACGTATATTAACTTCGGTACCGTACTTAAGAACATACTGCAGTTCACCTATACGTACTTTACTTGAGTAGTTTTATTTGTGGATATTTATTGTGGATTTTACTTTAAGTATACTGTAAGATAATACAAGCACAGATAATGCCTTTGACATTAAAATTAAATTTGAAGGTGAGTTTTGTACTTTCGCTCAATTACTGTATAAATGATAACGAAGTGCTTCTACCTTTACTTGGGTAATATTTTGTCTATACTTTAGCTCTACATTCATGCAGGGACATGATTTGTGTCCCTTTGCCTACCATTGTGAATTCGTTTTAAAATGCCATGTTTTTATTTAATAGTATGTGCTAGTAATGCTCCCAGTGCCTTGTGTACAAAAGGCAGTATGATAGGAATTATTAATCGCAACTGGTACCAAAAGGATTGCAGTCTCCATCACAGATTTCAACTTTTAAAATTAATTCCAAAAAATATGCTCCTCCAATACTTCTCCTCAAATTTGACTTCCCCTTCGTCAGCACTCACCAGCTCTCATGCCAGCATCATCTTTTGGCCGGCACACAGTCCATAGCCTCACAGTGTCTTTGCTTTATTCTGACTTTCTGTCCTGCAGAAAGCTCCATGTACTGTCCCTAACAAATAATTGAAGAGACACTCTTTCTTCATAGCCAAATCCTAGAACCGTCTTGTGCGGATTACTCTGCTGAACGCTCCTCACTGTGCCAAGACCTATGAAACACCTACTCGAAACAATGAACTGATCGAATAGACTGAGAACTACAAAGAAAAGGAATGAGAGAAAGAAACAAAGAGAGGACCAGAGTGAGATAGATAGCTATAGAAATAATTTAAAAGGCTGAAAAGCCCATACATCACTCCCTGCAACGAATGTGCTTCTGGAAGTCTCCTCACTGCAAATTTCTATCTCAGAGAGAGACAGACAGAGATAGAGATGAGGGCAGAGGAAAAGACAGAATAAGATAGGAGGATCTGAGAAATGACTCATATACTGTACAGGTGAACAACAAGCAGTAATGCCTTCTGGAAAATACACTCACAAATATATACCAACTCATCCTTAATTATTTTATAGTTGTTATTATTACTGTTATTTTTTTGTTTTGATTTTATTCATTTCTTCATTTACATGGTTTAAATGATTATTGTTATTTCTAGCAGTGGTGTGCAATTATGCAGAATGGGAAAAATGCAAGGTAATATTCTACTCACTAAAACAACTGCTCAGCTGCTTTAAAGCAATTTCTTGCTTTAAATAGTTTGATATTTAGATTTCTTTTGTTAGTTGATGTTGAATTTATAAGGCTTACAAATGACTGGATGTGATGCAGGTAAATAATCAACAACAGAGTGGTGCAATCTTCTCTATATACAGTACGTATACTATTATTATTATTATTATTATTTCTTTCCCATGGGCCCTAGTCCCATTAGTGTCAATGCTTTATATGTAAAATAAATGAATGAAATGAAGGAGGAGATTTAGAGTTTTCCTTATGACTCCACTGGTAGTAAAACATATTTTACATTTCTACTGCCGATGGTCACAGACTACACTATCATGATTCTGCATTATACCTATAAATATATTGCTCAAAAACTGGAACATGGCTTGTTAATTAAATGGGAGTGAAAGTGCAAAGTGTAATATAATTTACATATATGATTTTGAATCTTTGTGTAGGATATCACAAATAAAACTAACCAGCCTTATAAGCAATGTTTATATTTTTTCAGTTTTAATGTACCGGGTGCCCTGATTGGTATGCATGGACAAAATTGAAATGAAATCTGTGCCACTCATTCTTATTATTACTGTATTGTTGTTATTATGAGGCTGATTGTTATTATTATTGTCGTTTTCTTTTTTTTTCTCATGCTCTGGTAATATAATATTGGCAAGCTAATAATGCCATTTGGCAGTGAACTAAAATCAAATTATGAGAAAATGAGAGAGAGAGAGAGAGATAGTTGTGGCCACGCAGGACTACATTCCATTAATGAAGTGTCTCTCTCTCTCTCTCTCTCTCTCTCATGAATAATAGACAGCACAGTTACCATATACAATTGCTAGTTTCATTAAAACTTATAAAGCCAATTATACCTTCCTAAAGGTCCTTATTCATCTTCATTAACAATGGTGGAGGCCACAGTAATAGGTAGAGGGTTGTCATATCCATATAATTCCTTAAGGCTATCAGGGATGTGTATTGAATCATGTACTGTACGCTTTTATTACTTCATTTAACTTTAGTTTTTTTTATTTTATTTTAGGTGAGGTGAAGTATGAAATAAATCACGAAAGTCTAAGCAAATCTGTTGCCATGCTGATCCAGGGACACCTTTGTTGGCATGCTAGCACATATATTTTTTTTACTGAGACAGCATGGGAAATATTCTCCTCTTTTTCCTATTATTTTATCAAAACTTTACAACCAACCCTGGTATTCTCTCTATCCTCATTCAATCAATTTAGAGCATGATTCAATTCAAACCAAAGCATGAGTCATGCAACGCTGTCGAAGGCATTTGAGTCATATTTTCTCAACCACTAAACAAGTTCAGTTCTCAAACCCCTACCAGATAAATCCATCTTTTGGACAGATAAAGGCCTTTATTAAAGCCATGTAGAGTGTGAGTCAAATGTTCCATGAGCAGTGCTTAGCAGAGGAAGAAAACACACACACACACACACACACACACACACACACACACACACACACACACACACATACAAAACATCCTTTAAAGTCTAGCGATAAACCAAAGCTTAATCAAATAAAATATCAGGTCGTGGTTTCCAAGGCAAAACTATGTGATAAAACTCTACTCACCGATCAGCCATGACATTAAAACCACCTGCCTAATATTGTGTAGGTCCTTCTTGTGCCACCAAAACAGCTATAACCTATTGTAACATGGACTTCCCAAGTCCTTTGTTTTACACCAAGATACTATCAACAGATCCTTTAAGTCCTGTACGTTTTTGAAGTGCGGCCTCCATAGATCAGACTGGTGGGTCCAGCACACCCCACAAATGCCCGATCAGTTTGAGATCTGGTGAATTTTCGAGTCCCATTCAAGACCTTGAGATCCTGAGACTACCATTCAAATCATTTCTGAAGAATTTGTGTAGTGTGGTGCAGTAGGATGCATTAGCCTGCTGAAAAGGCCACTACTGTTAATCTCATTGTCTGGTTTCACTTATTTGAAGGAATTGGTGTATTAATTGTCTTATTTGTTATTAGGTTAAATACATAGATTTCCTGGTTTCTTTAGAGTTGCCTAGTTGCTATAGTAATGCTAATTTGTGATGGCATGTGTAATTGTGGCCATTGTGGTCCCTGGCCCCATTCATATACTGTAGTCATGGTGTTCTACTTCGTTATCCAGGTAACAGACTTGGGATTGACATTTTCAAAAAAACAATGTGACCACATGAAACAATTTTTTAGCAATATTACCGATTTCCAACACTATAATAATTTTTTTTTGCATATAAAAACAATTAAAACATTTAGAAAATATCATGTAAATTAAGTAAAATATTAAATTAATAGAATAAACCTTACTTAACCTTAATTTATGCTTCCTCTTGGCACCAGCTGCGTTAAAAACAAAACTTAAAGTGGCTCTCATTTCTTTTTGCTACCATCCTTGCTACCATTCTTTCGGTGCTATAATATGTCTTGACTAAATATTGCACAAAATGCAAAAACCCACAAAAATATGCAACTTTGCTTCGCTTGGCTTTCCACTGTTTTCCCGGATGCTCGAGCAAATTAGCTGCCGTTTGCTTTGGCTTGGTTCATTCGTTCACTCATAGATACTGTATCTTGTTAAATTTACAAAATACAAGTTATCTTAATTTAGACCGCTTTTACAGTAGGTAATAAATCTTGGTTTATCATTTCCTGTTATAATATGTAAATGTTAGCTGGCTTTTGAAATAATAAGGCAAATCTCAGACCCACTGCCAGGTACATCCTGTGCATTTTTATTGTTATTATATGTTATTTTTATCTTATGCTAACACCGTTGAAATTCTTCATACCAGAAAAACTTTTTACTAGATGAAAGAATCCTTTTGAAAAAAAAGCATGAGACAAATAACAGTAAGGAGAAATTGTTCTTGATTAAACATTAATCAAGTACATTGTACAAAGATGTGCTTCTCAGTTTGTTGTCACTGATGAAACAGGGTACTTCTAATCAAAAGCAGGCTGTTATTAATGTAATCATGTGTAATTGAGTCGATTATGGTCACCGCTTTTTCTGCTACAGTTTTGGTCATTTCAACAGAATGAATTCTCAACATACTGTAGAAGTACTGAAGAATTCCAGGGTATTTGATCCTATGACTGTTGTAGGCAATCTACCCTATTGTACTATATAATATGTTGTGCATTCTGAGATGCTTTTCTGTCTACAACAGTTAAAAAGTATGGGCACTTCTGTTCTTGTAGCCTTCCTCTCTCCCCCAACCAGTCTGGTCATTCTCCTCCGACCTCTCTCAACAACCAGTCATTTCTGCCACTCACTTGTTTTTTTTTTTTTGTTGCACCATTTTGTGTAAACTCTAGGGAGTGTTGCGTGTGAAAATCCCATGAAAGCAGCACTTTATGAAATAACCAAGCCATCTGGACCAACATTGAAAAAACAAGGCCATGGTTAAAATCACTGAGATCACATTTTTAAAAAAATGTTTTTGGCATAATCTGAACATTATTGGCAATGCTGACATGTGTACATGTGACAAGTATTCCTTATAAAATTGTAACTTTTTTAATAAAAAAAAAAAAAAAATGTTTTGCTGGTGGCCTTTGTTCCTGGTTTATGTGTACTATTTGCAAAATCTGCAACTGCCTGCAATATGGATATGTATGAGATGACATATTTCCCATGATGCTGAGATGCTAGTCATAAAATACTAGTCGTAACTTTCTTATTTTTTAATGCTGTTTTTTTTTAATGCAGTGCACATCTTATTTCATCAAGTATCTGCTTTCAAAGAAGCTTTGATGGTAAAGTAGTAAATACCCTGTACACATGTCAGTGATAAAGCTAAAGTGCTAAACCATGGCAGAAATAGAAATGACACGTATAATGACAGTTCAGTAGCGGGATGATGAATAATCCTTTTGTCCTGGGGCTCCTCTGCCTCTGCTGATTTATAATCACCCAGTAAATTAAAGCGATCTTAGAGGTTTCTTATGCAAACTCCCTAATTAACTTTGTACTGCATATTTAATAATGATTATCACCCAAAAGACTTGTTCTAGTGAGTTTCCTCATTTCATACAGATAATCACATAGCAGTCTTGGTCAGGAAGCCTCGGTTCAGGCGTCTGCTTTAACATTAAACAGTGCATTGTCTTGAGGAAATGCCACAACTGATTATAAAATAAGAAGCATTTTAAAGGACTTGTTTAGAATGAATACTCAAGAAAAAAGTTCTGCTTGTCTGTATCATGTGTCAGAACATTGTGAAGGTGGAGTGTTAAAATAGTTCACTTAAGCATTTCATTTGTTGTAACCTCAGGTTTTTGTTTTTGGTTGACAGGAGAATGATCTTCTGCTGTTATAGTCTCTAATCTACCTAAGAGTTCAACATACTGTATTCTAAGATGCATTTCTGCTCACCACAGTTTATTTAATTATCATAGTCTTCCTGTCAACTTAAACCAATCTGGTTTAAGGAAACCATTTTTCCTCTGACCTCTCTTCATTTAAACCACTTTTGCTTGCAAAACTTTTTTGCTAGTTTTTCTTTTCTTCCTATTAACATTCAGAAAGTGGAACCTCTCATCCCTGAAAATCGATAGATAACTTGTCACCAACTTGCATAAGAGACGCATCTCTCTGGGGGAACTGTACACATAAATCATTCACAAAAAACACATGCAGATTACAGGAACTCAGCTTGCCATATCCCATGTACAGTCATGACCTCTCTCCAACTATTTCCACATGTTTGATCCATTAAAGGAGTTCCTGGGAGACCAGCGTTAAGCAGGCAGTCCAATCATGGCGCGACATACTGAGAATTCTTTCTACCTTGATAATATTCAAACACTAATGAAACACTGGAATAGGAGCATTAGCGTAGCGCCTATTCCAGCGTTATATTATAAAAATATAAAAAAAATAAAGGTAGTTTTTACTTTCATAATCATGTTCTGTTATTTTGTACAATCAAAAGTCCTGGACTGACTTAAACACCTCATGTATTAAAGTGCACTTTCACTTTAAACAGCTTTTCCAGATTCTCTGTCCCCTTATTTCTTTCTCTTATGCAACCAAAAAAGGAAAAATGCCAAAACCCTGACTATCTTTCTGATGTGAAATACTTGAGGTGTAACCTGCACTTACTCAAATCAAATGATGCTGTTCATAAATAATCAGATTTCAGATTTCTCCAGGAGTATAGCTCACTTGAAAGAAAGAAAGAAAACGCATGAGAGAATAATTTCAGGTTTGAAATTTGAAAGGAACCACCAAATGGTGTTTTGTTATTTTTTATGCATATTCTGCTGTGCATTTCCTACCACATAATCACACATAAATGTTGACCAAAAGCATTACTGTTGCCCAAAGCATTACTGAAAGCTGAGTTTTATTGCATGTAATGAACTGACACTAATCATCGAACTGTGTATAAGAGTTTTGGTTGAGATTGACTCATCGCTTCATTAGTATTGTAGCTCTTTTCCATCTGTATGTGTATTTAATATATAATCTCTCTTCTAGTCCTGGGTCTGCCACAGGCCTTCTCTCTGCCTGAAACATGTAGGGTCTCACTTTCAACCTTTTCTGACTGGGAACCATGGCCTCAAATTCGGAGGTGCTGACCCGCATCCCAGCTGCTTCACATCCAGATATAAACTGCCCGAGACCATACTGGAGGTCACCAGCATCATCGCCATCCCGACCCTTGCCTGCGTCTAGATATTCTGTTCATAAAATGAACAGAATCTGTGATAAAATGCAACCCTGGCAGAGTCCAACACATACTGGGAAGTCTGACCTGATGTTGATGGACCAACCTCACAGTCCATCATAAACAGATCAAATGGCCCATAATCACTGTTCCTTCTTCTCATACTCCCAAGGGACCCTTAAAAAAACCCATAAGGCACACGGTCATATGCCTTTTCCAAGTCCACAAAATACTTGGAGACTTGTTGGGCAATTTTGCTATTTGCTATTGGGCATGTGTTATTTGCTAATGGAAATAAGTCATGAAGAAGCCAACACCCACTGTGATAGGCTGCCAGCTACTGTACCTGGCTAGCTAGCTCATAATGATTTGAACTTAGAAATATAGACATTTTAATGAAAATGGATCACCATTAATCAATGGTATTAATTAACTCTGCTGTAGCTACGGTATTCCTGAGATTGTTGCAAGAATTGGAAATTTACATAGTGAACACATATGAGTGCTTTGATTTAATATAGTTGACCCGAACAAACTGCTGTTTAAAACAAAATAAACAAAAATAAGGTACAGGTACAAATAAGGTACAAAAATAAGGTATTGCCAACAATTACACATTTTAATTATTAAAAATGGTACTGTATATTGTGTTTTTGATCTAACCGTATTGTAAAACATCCAAGAAACAAGGTACTTTAATCACTTGTGGCACAAAAACAGTCAATATGTATTTACTAGTAATATGTGTTTACATATTAACATTCTCATTGGATTCCAAATTAACTGTTTGCACATTGACTTTTATCTGATACAATATGTTTACAAGCTCAAAGCATTAAATCAGCACTCCAGTCCAATCCAATTTGACATGTGCAATGTGTTTCTGACTGCTGTGAAGTGTTTAATCTGTCAGCATTGGAGAGGAAGAAGAGGTTTATTTTGTCAGACTTTAAGCTTAGGTTAGGCTTCCCATCTTTTCAGACAAATCCCACCTTCTGCGTTGCGTGGTTACAATAATTTAGTCCCATTTATCCTTATTTAGATGCCTTACTACATGAGAAATGTAAGCCAAGGTCTGAAGTAAAAACTGTTGGAAGAGAGTTGCTTATACAGAGTTTACCGATCAGGAATGGAATCAGTATTTATTCCTGGAAACTTTTTAACTCTCCCTCATTTGGGGCAAACATGCACAGATAGAATATACAGTATTTATTCCAGCAAGAAAGAAATGATCTGATCAAGTGTGTATATTGTTAATATTTAACTATTGAACCAATTATATGGGGTCAGGGGTAGATCAATGGTTAAGACGTTGGACTACAGAAGGTCCTAGGTTCAAATCCCACGACCACCAAGCTGTCCCTGTTGAGCCCTTGAGCATTAACTGTATAATGAGATAAAAATATAAACCGCTCTGGATAAGGGCATCTGCCAAATTATTAAAGGTTTTTCACAACCTCTCTCATTCCTATTGAAAATTTATTTCGATGGGGAATCAGAGATAGGGATATAATATGCTTTTTATGTGATATAAGACATGCTTTCCTGCATACTTATTTATATTTCGGTGTGCTCTTTCAACCTGAATCTTTTATTGTGATTCCTTGCTCTTTCATTGTGTTTCTTAGCGTAGGGTGAGCATACAGTAGGCTGCGTGAAATCTCACAACAAGGTTAAACGTGTATGTGTGTGTATACGCTCCATTTCTGACCTTGTCTTACACATCACAATATCTATTTATGCGATTGATTACCAACAACATATATCTCTCTGTATGGTTCTGTGTTTGTTGAACACACTGTTATAGATTTTAGTCCCCTTTTGCTTTTATAATAAAAAAAAATAACTCCGCTCTTCTTAAAAGTTTTTTCCGTTAGAGTTTGGAACATGGTGGTGATTTCTGCTTATTCAGCCAAAAGAGCATTAGTGAGATCAGGCTTTGATGTTCGACGAAAAGCCCTGTGATGCAGTCAGCGTTCGAGTTCATCTCAAAGGTGTTCAGTGGAATTGAGGTCAAGGATCTGTGCAAGTCATGCAACTTCTTTCACTCCAAACTTGGCAAGGCATAGTTTAAGGACCTATTGTGCACAAGAGGCATTGTTCTGCTGGAACAGGTTTGGGCCTTTTATAGTTTGTACAAAGAGAAATCTTGATTCTACTGTACACAGAGACATTTCATACAATTATGAACAGTCTGGCAATATTTTGGGCCATAAGGTCCACTTATGGATGAAGATTAATTGTCTACATACAAGAAGCATTGGAGTAAAACCAGGACTTTTGATTGCGCAGAATAACAAAACAGTTAAAATAGTAAAAAACGCTTTTATTTCTTGGATATAATCAAAGTATAAAGCGCCATGATAGGACTGCCTGCTTCAGGTCTAAAATGCTGGCCTCCCAGGAACTCCTTTAAGGGCCTAAATATGTGGAAATAGCTTGGAGGAATATCAGGGATGTGACAATAACTTCCAGCCGAGTTCCTGTAATGTGCAAGTAGTTTTCATGAACAATCGTGTATAAAGTTTCCACAGATTGATACGTCTCTTCACCGATTTTCAAGGTTTAGGCATTTCCACTTGCAGAATGTTCAGGGAAAGGATTGCAGTGAGCTCCGAGCCACCTTGGCCCAGATCATCATTTACGGTTGTATGGCCTTCTTTAAAACATTTGCACCATTCAAATGTTTTACTGCACCTAAGAGTAAATGTCGATCGGTTTTACACCTTTGTTCACAGTAGGTTTAATAAGTTCTGATTTGTCTGAGTATAAATGTTTCACATTTCAATCCACCTATGCACTTAACTGTTGTGCAAGAAGTGTTATACTCATGTAATACGATCCATAATACAGTTCGAATGTGAAAGAAATGACTAAGGTTGATAATGCAGTCAGTCCGATTTTTACACCCAGTCAGTCTCTCACGCACATTAATTACTCAGCACATAACAATGATTCAGTCCTGCGAATGTAAAAGGAGCGTGTATTAAATATTAATTGGCATTAGGCATTTAGAAGTATCTGGCTAGCGGCAGTGTTTTGAGAGTTTAACACTGTTAACAGCGTTATTGTTCTTTCCTTATGACACATTATCGAAGGTTTTTTTTTTTTTCATGACGAGTCACGACACTAAATAAACTTGTTTCAACAAACTCCTGTTCAGCCATCTGGCTCTTCAAATGGCCTTTATCTGCACCCTGCAATATTTCCTGACAACAACCCTGATTGTGGAAAGTGCTCATGGAGTCACAGATTCATCATCGTAATTTAACCCTGGAAGACCCAGACCACCTTATCCTAATAGGAAATCTATCTCCTTTGGCTGCCAAGGAGCCAAATGGCA
>JAQMYL010000019.1:14575387-14617129 GCA_030014365.1 Clarias pachynema
TCAGTTCATGTTTTGTTTGTTTGAATTATTATTAAAGACTTTATTTGTTACCACCTTACCCCCTCTGCGCCTATGCCTCACCCACACCCACAGTCCAACATCCAACAGTACGTGACAACCCTGACCAATTCCTCACTGTATCAGTTGGGGTTAAATAGCTTGTTCCCAGCTGAAACATAATCACTGTAGTAATTATTCAGTGGGAGTCTCTTAACTATTTGCTTATTTAAATCCATGTGGCAACTTTATTTATTTAGTTATTTATTTATTAATTGCTGTGCAGTGTAAATAATATGCCAGTACAAAATCTCTAGGCTACGGAGTTCTCCACTACTGACACGTAGAAACAACCACCCAACCAAAAATAAGATATACATAAACTTAAATAGGATAATAAATCGTACATCCTACCATATAAACATGCATGAATAAATTTATTTTTAAATTCCAAAGTAAAAAAAATTAAATAAATACAACATGTGGTTTTACTGATAACCATAGTAATTTTTCCTAGACCTGACTGAAGCAACCACTTCCTCCAGAGGCTTGTACAGTGGAAACTATGCATAGTGGATATATCGCTTCATGCACATCCCTTCTTACCCTGATCCACCCATCACTCTGGTATAGGGGAAATCGGAACTAATCAGATCACATGACCTTTTTCCATTACTCCAAAGTCCAATCTTTATGCTCCATAGCAAATTAAAGCCTTTTCAGATTATTATAACTAATAAGTAGTTTTCTTATGGACACAGCTGTTTAGTCTCAAACCTGTGTTTGTATTGTGTATATGGAAATGCTTTTACTTTCGCAGAAAATGGTTTCATCCTTAAAGGTTTTAAACCAGTTTTTGTCATTAAATTTTTTTTTGTTTTCTTTGTTATATGCAGCCAAATAACAGGACAAGTTCTTCAATTTGATGTGTTAAAAGTAAGAAATGGGAAAGCAAAAGTGTCTAAGCAACATGATCTGAGTCGAAAACCCATCTGGTCGAAACTCAAAAACAACCTTCTGTAGCAAAAACAAAAAAAACTAATAAAATTTATTATGGCTATAATAGGACACACAGTTTTAGGACACACTGATCAGAGTGCCCACGCTGACCTCCGCCCACCAACCAAATCAACTAAAATTGGTTTGTGAGCAACAAAACTGGTAAATGGAGCAAGGCAAGACAGTGGCATCAGGATGCACTGATGGGGGCAGTGTGATGCTCTGAACAATGTTCTACTGGGAAACCTTGGGACATGGCATTCATGTGGATCATAATTTGACGTAATTTTACTAAAGCACTGTCGTCTCGCACTTCCCGGGTTCGATTTCCGGCCCAGACTCGATTACCGTCTCTGTGTGCATGTAGTTTGCATGTTCTCCCAGTAATGCGTGGGTTTCCTCTGGGAATTCCGGTTTCCTCCATCAGTCCAAAGACATGCTGATTTGGCTTACTGGCGTTCCCAAAGGGCTCGTAGTGCGCGAGTGAGTGTATGTGTGTGTGCCCTGCGATGGATTGGCACCCTGTCCAGGGTGTACCCCGCCTCGCGCCCTAAAGCCTCCTGGGATAGGCTCCAGGCAACTCTGAATACAGGAAAAAGCGGTATAGAAGATAAGTGAGTGAGTGACAACCTTACTAAACATTGTTTCAGACCAAATACAGTCCTTCATGGCAACGAAGTACTGTATGACCCCTTAATCTGACCATAGTACACATACATTAACATAATATTCCTTTTAATACATTAATTATTTTTTATGTGAAAAGGAAGCCAAAAAAAAAAAAATCTATGAAGATTGATATTAAAATGAAAAAAAAACAAAAAAACAACAGCATCTCAGTCTTAAACTCAGTCCACCTTCCTTATCTTCCAAAACTATTTGTCTCAGTTGACTCTGAGACTTTATCTATTCTCAGTGACTCTATAGAAGCTTGCCAAACCAAAATAGTCCCCTTCGATCTCCTCTCCAATCACACTGGAATAAGATGAAGCTGCATTCCTTCAATTTTCAATTTTCCATCAGCAGCCTCAATATCATGGAGTGGTGTGAAGCCCCAGAGGGGCCATAAGGCCATATCTCTCTTCAACACCAATATCACTGATTTACCTGCAACACTATTCCCTATTCCCAATCGGCAAATTATGAGATTAAATGGCTTCCTTTCATTAACAAGGCAGATTATGGAAAATGGGATGCTTTTTATCTTTTTCTGATCCTCTTGATCTGGGACCTGGGGATTAGCTTTACAAATGATTCTAATCTTGTGCACTTTGCATAAAGTGCTTAAGAGCACGAACGCAGCTGTGATTAATATAGTTAGCAGCTGAAGAGAGAATAGTCATCTTACTTCACAATGTTTAATGCCATTGAAAAATACTTTTAAGGATAGTTTGGAGATATAGCGTGGATATTTTTTACCCACTTAAAATGTAGTATTTTCCTTCTTCAGGTTGGCCATGTTGTTTCCTGCTATATGGCTGCTGCATCCCTGCAGAGATATTATAAAGATGAAGGTTTGAAAGGAATTGGAATTAAAAGGAAGTCTCCGATTCTGAGGAACATCAGATGATGAGATTAGAAATCATAGATAAAGCCAAACAATATGTTAAAAGGATGTTGAGTGTAAGTATATAGCAAGTCGAGGACAGTCGTTATGTTTACAGCATTCATCCTTTATTTAAGTTAACAGCAGCTGGAAGAATTTAGGATTGAAATCATTGATTTATTTGTGTACTGCTGGCTGCATCGTAAACCATCCAAGACTGTAAAAATCAATAGCATGTGGTGAATGCTATGGAATAAATGATCGGTATGATGGAATGCACACTGTATGTTAATTAAGCAATATTGCACTAAATGGACTGCTGTTGTACTGAACATCAGAAGAGCTGTGATGTGGTTGTAGGATACCGAAGATATCACAGCTGTGTTCATATCCAGCACAACCTTGAGTGTGATTTTGCTTTCATTCAACTTTCTACAAATGCAATTTTTTATCAAACGACTATGATTTGTTTAGTTAACCAGTTATTTTGCTCCTCCAACACATATTCTTCCTCAACTGTTGGAATTAGCATTGAGCTGGCTACCAACATTTAGCGACCGACCGGGGTTCAATTAGTTTTAAATGCTTACCAGGAAGGAAAATATTTTCTATGCATAGTTAGTCTTTGCTCTACTCTGTATTCTATGTTATTATGTATGTATGTATGTATGTATGTATGTATGTTATTTCTACCTGCATTTTTCATAAGTGTGGGCACTTCTAACAGGTTAACAGTTTAGCTTATCTTATCTTATATTTAGAATATTATCTAAAATCCAGGTTCCAGGGTTGAATTCCAAATAGTGTTAAATGACAAACAAATGCACTCTGGTTTGGATATGCTGGAGATCACATGTCAAGCATCGCTCAATTGTAAGATGAATGACATCAGCACTCTCAAGTGGGCTATCCCTGTTTGGCTCCATCTGCAAATATTGCATTAAAATAATTATGCAGCCCTGTAGGGAGTTAACATGAAAATGCATTTTCATTTCATTAGCTAACTTCCAGGTTCCAGGGTTGAATCTTAAATAGTGTTAAATGATAAACAAATGCACTATATAGGGTGTGTTAATTACTAGTTCCAAGTTTAAAATATAGTATACTGTACCCTAAATGTACTTGGGCATTTGGGGTTAGAGAAAGATTTTTTGTTGTTTTGATGCTAGTTAGCTTTGAACAGAGCAACACAGAGTGTTCAGAGGTGATTCAGAACAATTTAGAAGCAATAACTAAGGTAACAAAATGTTGTTTGAGATGACATTATCAGATGCGTTTTCTTGCTGAAAGTGCTTCTGTGGCTGGTTTTGAATCTTCCCTCTTTCCAGTACTGCAGACCGTACTGAAATTTTGCCCATGATGGCGACTGATAGTTAGCGTAATTGAAGATTATTAGAACACTTATGATTTGGGGTGATACTTATACTTAATTGTCCCAGTGCACTCGAGGAATGCCTCTCATCCAGTCAGACTACTCATTCGGGACTAACTGTGATAAAATAATAATAATAATAATAATAATAATATCATTTAAATAATTTTGCATCCAGCTTTTTTATTTACCTTTTTTCTTTTAATTTCATTATCATAATTACTCCCATGACCAGTTCTTGATCCTAACAATCAAGATCCTGATCCAAAATTGATCCTAATACAAATCAAGCATATCTTAACACCATGCTTGATTTGACATGCCTTTTCACTTATTACTGTACTTTTACAGTATATTTAATTACAAAAGAGACTTGGGGTACTCCTACCTACATCTGTATAGTAGTGGATTTCAAATATTAAACATATTAGGTATTGGGTATTAAACATGTTTGTTACATGGATGAGATATACAAAAAATAACTTTTTTTTATTTTATTTATTTTATTATTATTTTTTTTTTTACAGTTTTTATAACTCTCATCCATAGCCGGGTTTTGACTTGATAGTAGTCTTAGATCTTGTCTTATTTGATGAAGCATGAGGATAAATGGTATATGGAGACAATGGGAAACTAAAGGGATTCTAAAGGGAGGACAAATGCTGTAAATTTAAATACAGGTATATTGTTAGTCATTGTTGGTAATAAATATACATAAAAAAAGCTTGTTCTAAAAGAAAAAAAATTGTTTGTTTGTTTTGTTTTTATATCGATATACAGTTCACTCAAATGTAGTGTGCATGATCAAATGGCTAAGTTACGTTATCAGTAAAAACATACAGAATACTTGTACTGTTTTTTTAATTGTATCACACAAAGTTTCGATTGTTATTAATTTGTCTAAACAAATAGCATAGATAGCAAGAGTCAAATTAAGTCCAAATTAAATCAGTCACTGGTTTGGATGTGTTGGAGATCACATAGTGTAAGGAATCGCCACTAGAGGGTACTGTTTAGTTTGTTGTAGTTTTTGTTTGCAGACTCAGTTTCCCAGAAGGCACCTTGGTCAGGTGATGCGGGTGCTCACCTGACCGAGGCAGCTCATTAGATCGTCTATAAAAAGCTGTTTAGTCTGGGAAACTGGGTCGAGCATTGTTTGTTTGTAATTACTGTCATTTATGTGGGCATTTTGCTTTGTATTTTGTCTTGTTTTGTATTTTGGTTTGTCTTGTTTTGTATTTTGGTTTGCTTTATATTGTATTTGGGTTTGCTTTGTATTGTATTGTAGTCGGTTTTGCAATGTACTGTAACCAACGAACATGTCCCAACGCTCAAGGTTGTGGTCAGATGTAGGTCCTTTGTGTTTCAGTGTGTGTGGAGCTGATTCGGTTTCGTGTCTTGTATTTGTCTCAAGGTCATGTAAGTACTGTTTGCGTCTCTAGTGTTCGTGTAGTCCCTTGCATGTTTAGCTCTGGGATGTTTAGCTCCCTATATGTTTAGAACACTGTATGTTTAGATTCCTATATGTTCAGGACATAGTATGTGTAGCTATTTGGTAGGTGTAGCTAAAGGCATGTTTAGCTGATTGCCATGTCTTAAGCCCTAGTCTTTTCTCGAGTCCCCATGTTGCTAGTCTCCTCGTATCTCTAGCCCAGTCTCCTCGCGTCTCTAGTCTTGATTTGTCCCGTTTCAGCTCCATGCTTAGTTTGTGGGTAATTTCGTGTGTCGTCATTAAGCCTGTGTCACAACATAGAGCTTATGTTATGTGTAAAACGTCTTAGAGCCTGTGTTTCACCATAGAGCCAACGCCTTGTATGGACCGCCATCGCGCTGGTGTCTCGCCATAGCACCTGTTTCACAATATGCCTTTTGTGGTAGTTTAAGTTTTTTTTTTTTTTTTTGGTTTTGTCTCTTCATTGTGCTTGGTTTGTTATTGTTTCATTAAAGACTCTTTTGTTGAAAACACCCCTCTGCGCCTATGCCTGCCCCTTTCTGCCCACGGCAACACCATCAGCCATAACACCCGATTTCATGACACATGGGTCAATTACAAGATGAATGACATCAGCATTCCCAAGTAGGCTATCCCTGTTTGGCTCCATCCGCAAATATTGCACTTCAAAAATTATGTAGCCCTGCAGGGAGTTAACATGAAAATGTCTTGTCATTTCAAAAAGGCTGTTTGAGTTTTGACATCAGGGCATTGCAGAGAAACACTTTCAGATATTTTCAAATGTATCCATAATAGTTTGAATTAGAAATGAACAGGGAATTTGCTTAAAATAGAGCTCTAATGGGGCACACACCCGCATTCAAATCACAATTTCTTTTTTCCTGAATATCTTTTTATTGACTCATATATACAACATGGTAATGTGCTACACAAACTTGCCTTTCATGGCCCATTATCACTGCCATACTGCTACTGAAACTGCCTCTAATTGCCATCCTCAATATTAAAAAATAATTAAAAATGGGGAGATTTCAAACGCTATAATTTCATCAATTCTGTCAGCAGTTGACCATCTACAGGAGTCAATAATGTTTGAGTCAAAATAAGATCATCATTATTACTTATTGCTTTAGTTCTATTATGCATGGTTGGGTGTATACTGTATGTGCTGCACTTCACCAGCTACGACATGCACCCTGCCGTGTGCGCGTGCCACGTAAACTGCAAGATGCTCCTCAATAACATCGCTTTTGTTCAACATTTTCATTTTACTTATGGTGCAGGTTATACTTCAGGAAGATATGTAACTACTGCAAAAGTGTCAATAAATTCTGTCCAGCAGTTGATTTATGCTGTCAAAATTTCAAGCATAACTGCCATAACTTCACTTCTACTAAATATTTTGCTTTAATTTAAAACTACTGCCAAAGTTTCATTAAATTCTATCCAGCAGTCGATTTAAGATGTGCCCTCAGTTCGATGCACGGACAGTACTCTGTCAAAACTTGTGGATTAAAATTTGGCACATAGCTGCTCATGACTTCCCTTCTTAACTTCAGATAAATATCAAAGTACTGCCAAAGTTCCATTAAATTGTGTCTAGACAGTTTTGTGTGATGTGACAAAATCGGGCTGGACAGACATACAGATATATACAGACAGAACATTTTCTGAGACTGGTTTCAGGTCCTCCCTCCAATGTATGAAACATAAAGATAATAATTAAAAGATTGGTTCTGACCAATGTAGAGGCAAAACCATTCTTTTATTTATATAGATAAAAGAGAATAGTAAAGGAGGTGATGATCCACCCAGGTTGAAACTGAGCCTGGTATTTCCTGGTTTTCATAGAGAAAAACCTCCCACATATCAGCATTTTAATCTTTTTTTAACTAACTTCCATGCTAACTTTTTACCTGTATTTCTTCCCCTTTCTCTAGACTTCTCTACTACTGCTTGGTGCAGAGCAACTGTAACAGTGTTCTACTTTGTGGCATTTCTGATGTTGTTTGCCACAAACTCCTGTGAATACCTCTGAGGAGAGTGGAGAATGGAGAAAGAAGTGAGCAGCTCTCCATTTTATTAAGGCAGCCAGATCTTGTCGACTTACATCACTTTATCTTGGAGAGAGGAACAGGAGGAGTAATAAAGTTGAGATGTTCCCTTTCTCATCTGACACAACCATCACTCTCTGAATCCAGCATCCACTGCAACATTTTTGTGATTATGGCACAGGCACAAACATAATACTGGTGCCTGGTATATACTTAGTCTTTATTGTGACTAATGGTGCAGGTGGTGCAGTGAAGCATTTCGTAAGGATGTAAGATTTTACTTACACATTTTATCATTTTTAGCGTGACAATAAAATTGACTTTCATATTTTATCATTTTTGAGCTAGAAAAAAATGACTGTAAGAACTCACAGCAAATATACTGTATACACTGCCTAACCAACAACAACAAAAAACTTGCACAGTGTAATACTTCATTAGACCGCCTTTAGCTTTGATTACAGCATGCATTCCCTGAGCCATTGTTTTAACAACCTACTGCAATGTCGCAATGTTTATTTCTATCCAGAGTTGCATTATTTTTTTTGGCTGCAATCTTTTATTGTTGATCATACAGTCAAATCACTTTGTAAAATTTTCCCTTTTGGCCTTATTTTTTCCAATAAGCCTTGTTAAATTGTGATTTGTTTTCTGGCCAAAACAGCTGTTTGGTCCCAATTCCGTTAGTTCTTTTCACATTGTATGCAACTGTGTCTAATGTAATGTAATGTGCAAGGTGGTATACTGGTTAGCGCTGTGTTCTTGTACCACCAGGGTCGAGAGTTTGATTCCCACCCTAGCTGCGTGTGCATGGAGTTTGTGTTCTCCCTGTGCTTAGTGGGATTCCTCCCAAAGTAGAAGGACATGTACATTAGGCTAATCAGTGTTTCCAAGTTTCCCATAAAGTAGTGTTTGAGCAAGGGTGTGATTGTGTGCTTCTGTGCCATGTGATAGAGTGGCACCAGTATGTCCCCTGGGATATGCTCTAGGCCTAGAGACCCTTTACAGGATAAGTGGTATAAAGAATGAGTGAGTGAAACACAACAATCTTTTCTGTGACCATGAAGGCTAACATGAAGATCGAAAGGCATTACAAATGTCAATAGTGGAAAAAAATATATAATTCACAAGCAGTGCTGTGACCACAAACAGAGACGGCATTTTTCCTGGGCATGGTTTCCTCATAATCTATATAAATAAATGAGTTTTTGTCTGTAAATTGGTCAGAACTCGCCTTTTCAATTATATATTTACGTTTCATACATTAGATGACCAGAAACAAGTCTCAGAATTTATGTCTGTTTGTCTGTATAGTGTAACCTTGGATTGCGAGCATAATTCGTTCTGGAAGTTTGCTTGTATATCAAAGCACTCATATAATAAAGCAAATTTCCCCATAAGAAATAATGGAAATGCAGACGATTTGTTCCGCAACCCAAAAATATTCATACAAAAATAATTAATACAAAATATAAAGAAAAAATAAAACAAATGAACCTTTGAAAAGAATTGTGACTCGTGTTAGACGAGAGCAGAATCAGGAGCAGAGGGGTTACTGTCTAGGATGACTTTCACAAACTGCGCAATCACACACACACACTACTGGAATCACCCCTCTAAACAGATTCATCTCCCGCACTGCTAAAGCCTCTTCATGGAGGCTGTTTTTGCAGTACAGTTACTAAAGAACAGTCACTACACTTGGACAAAAAATTAAAATAAAATGCTTAATTAACAGTACATGTGCGCATGGATGTTGAATGTACTGTATGAGTGATGCACGCGCACTGAGACTGAGCATGGGAGATGATTACCTACAATCCCACAGTGCAAGAGAGAGAATAACCATTCGCTCAGTTGTGATCATGTGACGCTCTGCAGAAAAAGCGCATACCTGTACGTACTACAGTACTCGTATATCAAGACCTCGCTCGTTTAACACGTCAAAATGTATTTAAATTTTGCTTGTCTTTCAAAACTCTCGCAGACCAAGTTACTCGCAATCCAAGGTTCCACGGTCTGACTGTATATTCATCTGTATGTCTAGCCAGCTTGATTATGTCACAGCATCTAGCGTTTTTCCCCCCACTTTTTTCTTGGCTGAAGACGTCACTCAACAGAGCCAATCAGCTATAGTTTACCGTGTAGTATGTGGGAATGTTGAAGACAAAGAAACGACAGCAATGTACTGTACCTACAAGCTGGCACAATCCTCATTACATGCAACAGCAACAGACAACAGCAAGACTCAACATGGCTTACTCCAAACTATGAAAACTGAACCTCATGCCAAAAATGTTGAGTAAAAGGGAAGTTATCAGCATATATGCGTATTTTGACAGCGTATTTGACAGCAATTTTATTTCTTTATAGTAATAAGTTAGGCAGAGAGTTCTGCCATACAGAAAGACAGGCAGACATGTACATGGGATTTAACCTGAAATAATAATATCACTGATTACATAGAAGTTGATCAGCTTATTTTTTAGCTGTAACCTCTTACTTTTTTTTTTTTTTTACCTTTAATTATTTCTACAAATTTTTTTCCCATTAAAGATGGGTACTTACGCTAGTAAACACTATCAACAACAATGGTCATGTGATATTCTGTAGTTTATTTCTATAATACATTAAATGGCAAATAGCCACAGAATGTAGAATATAGTAAATGCTAATAATTATATTATATCCCAATAATTATGTCCTATTAGCCATAATTGTGTCATATTGGACTAGAAGCAACCACATTGGATTTAAATGTAAGGTTATGTAATGTCTGTCTGTATGTGTATTTACTAAACAAATCACAAGATGTGATTAGAAAATTAAAGGCCTATACAAGCCAACATTTGCTTTTGATTATGATCTTTTAAGAAATGGTCTAAAGTAGTGGTAGTGGTGATAGTGGTATTCATATCTCATTGATTTTGGAGTCTAAATAAACAAATAATTTTAATACAGTTTTTTTTTTTTTTTAACCTATGTAACAGATTCAGACGGATTACCGTAATGTTATGCATATATTAAAAAAAGCAGCAGGATGAAGGCATTTTTATGGTGTGTCGTAAAACTGGTGTGGATTTCTACATAGGTTAGAAACAAGGGACGCCCTCCAGTTCTGAAAAATGAGTCAGAAGTGATGAAATACGCGTTTTTTTTTCTTTCAAATGACCACTAAAAACTCCTAAATGAGTCAGTGCCCATAGACCCACATGTTAAAATGTCAAACTTTCCAACAGAAATAAAAATGTTTGCAACCAGGTACAAAAATGACTAGATGGCCATAGCTAGATTTCTAGGTATCACTTTAGCAAACCAGCTAACCGGCATAGGTGTAGTTTAACTTACCAAAAGAAATGTAGGAGTTGACACTGTAAGACTGGTAGGGTATGGATGACAGAGTTCAATCAAATGCAGAGTAATGTTAACATACAAATCACATTAGCTACCGTAGCATTTTAGCTAATATAAAGCTAAGCTAGCTTGTGGTAACTAAAGTAGGTGTGTTCTAACCCACAGCCAGGCTCTGTTCATTCCGCCCCATGACCCATTTCATGAATTAACCAGGGTTTAGGTTGAGTCAGCTCCTGCCAAGATGATGATGACCAGAGCTCCCACAGTTTTGCTCTAAAACCGCTTTTCAGAAAACCTATAGCACACACAAAGCACAGAGGCTTTGTCCAGTTTTTATGCAGTTTACAGCAAGAAGCCTGTTTGTTAAAGATTTAGTCTGGTCTTTATTGCCTTTTGCTATCCACAACTGGATACTTGTTAAATTCTATAGCTAAAATAATTATGTTAGTCGTATTTAGTGGGTATTTGAAAGAAGAAGTTTATATACGTTGAAACAGAGTGATATACAGTACATAAATGCCCAGGGAATGTCCACCTAACTGGGTTATAATAAATAAGAAATGACTTATATTACTGAGCTTGAGGTAAGAAGTAAAGGTGAATGAATTAATCAATAATCATACGCTCAAACTATGACCAGTGGCAAACACATAAACTGACTACATTATTATCTACAGACAGCGATGGACAAAATTCAAACACATACTGTAGTATAACAGTATCCACTGGAATAAAATGTGAGTGTGGTGCAAACAGTCATTTGACATGAGTTTTTGAGGAGCAATGGGTGATGGGATTTATAGCCATGTGTCTTATTGGCGCTCCCATAACAACAGGATTATTCCTGCATCTGCACTACCCCATATACTGGCATACCCAACGTTTTAAATACACAATTATACTTTATTTAGAACAAATCAATGCGCAAGAACTCTTGATGTAATATTAATATCCGATTGTCCTATTTGCTACAGTAAATAGCTGATAAATTAACGGCATCACTTTTTTAGTTTATTATGTATTAATGACTAACACACCATATCAACTCACTCACAAGGTTCTTCAGTTTATGTGATATTGACCCCACTGCATTCGCCATTGCTTTGATGTATAAAATATAATTTGCTACACTACTATTGAAATGAAGACTGTTCATGATAGTGCATTCAGACTCTTGGGTAAGATCGTTTCTCGATGCTTATGTTACTTCCTCTTATAATGCGGTTCACGATGACATTTTGTTTCCAAGCACGTACAGTTTGCTCAGTATGAGAGGGACACAGTCTCCTGGTCCAGCTTGCCAGGGGAAAAACAGCATCACTGGTCTTTATAATGAATATCCATGGCATTGGATTTCCATAATTAGTGAGATGAAAGTCTACGACTTCAGTTGGTGTTCCTCAGCAAACAGAGCACCGAGCACATCTGCCACTCTCCAGCCTGAGTTAACACATGCTAACACAGATGGCAGAGCAGATGAAGGAAAATCAGGACCAGAAGCGAACGATGTACTGAATCATGACTTTTGCAGTACTGTGCTGAAGATACTTAGCGACACTCCCACAGGAGGAATGATGTCCGCCTCTTCCTCGCTAATGAAAGTCATGAGTAGGACAACGCACGAGAACAGACCTGAGGGCTCACTTTGGAAATACATGCTATATGCTATAGTAGGATTATTACCGGTACAGTAAGGTTGTTTGGCCAAACCCTGAGGTTGAATAATGCATAGCCCTACCCAAAGAGAGGCAATGCAGTAAACAATAAACAGTTTGCCGGTTCATTTTCTTCACATTAATGAACTACAATGGATGTTCAAGAAACAACTTGTACTTTTAACTGTGCAGAATAACTGAACACAGTTTTGAGAGTAAAAACTACCTTTATTTATGTATGTAAGCCTCTGCTACATTCATGCACTTATCCATGATTTCACTAGAGAATACCATCAAGGTATAAATTTTTCACAGTACGATCAGACTGTTTGCTTCACATTTGAAACACTGGCCTCCCAGGAACCCCTTTAAGTAAGGATTATACAAGCATATGGCAATAACTCCCAGCCTGGTTCCTGTAACATTGTGTTTGTGAATGATTGTGTGTACAGCTCCCACAGACATATGTGCCTCTTCCACAAGTGCCTCTTGACAAGTTATCTGTCAATTTTCCAGGATCAGGACTTACACTTCATGAATGCTGAGGGGTCTGAGAGTGTCATTCACGGATGTACACAATGTATATAATGGAATGCAAATGTCAATCATTCCAGATGTGTACGTTGATTGGCTCATATGCCATATTTACTAAAAGGAAAACTCAGTTTGAGTTCTTTTGTTTTTCTCCTTTTTTTTCTCCTTTTTTTTTTTTTTTTTTTAGAAAAGTTTTATAGATCAGGAGTGAGGTTTGGATGTAGACACAGATAATACAATGGTGTGAGAGAGTAAGTCAGTTGATCTTTAAGGGGCAGTGGTGTGAAAATGTGCTTTGTCCTGTTCTTCAGGACAATTTCACACCTATTAGTCTCTTTGCTGTTTTCAAAAGTAAGCAAAATGTATATATATATATATATATAGCAATTTACACTACCAATCAAAAGTTTGGACAACACCTTCTGATTCTATCTGTTTTTTCATTCTAGAACAATACTGATGAGTTCAAAGCTATGAAATAACGCATAGTGCATTAGGTAATTAAGTCAGTTGTTATTTTAAGACACAATGGTCAGCAGTTCACAAGAACAGTATTGTCAAGTGCATTTGCAAAACCCATCAAGTTCCATAATGAAACTGGCTCTCATGAAGACCATCCCAGGAAAGCAAGACCAAAACTTCACTGGTAGAAGGAAACCTTTACGCACATCATGTACAGTAAGGTGTGGAAAAAATTCATTTGCATAATCACTATGATTAGCTCATGGCAGACAAACAACATATAGCAATGTCTTGTGCTCAAATGCTAGATAGCAAATTTATAACCAGCTAAACAGGATAAGTGAGAAGAAACGTTATTCCTACAGCAGGAAATACTCTTCTACTTACAGCACAGTCCATTACTCTCAGGACAGCATTGAAAATGGGTATAGGTTAGTACAACTGCACAACAGAGTTTTTATCTTAGAGTTTTTAAATAATAGATTAGCCTGTTCCGGTTTGGGTTTGGAATAGAAAAATAATACAACATTTCCCCAAAAGCTGAGTAGTAGTACTGATAGATACAACACTTGTTCCTCTTTGTGGCACATGCTGTTAGATAACTTATTTATTAGATACTTCGTCTTATAGATTACAATGCACCAAAAAGATGATAATCATGAAAGATTAAATAAAATAAATAACTTGTCACTTTCACTTTAGAAGAGTCTGCACATTGTCTTCAGTGTATTCTGTATCAGACATGCCAAGCCTTATTCTAAGATTACTGACAACTGATGAATGTTAATAAACATGGCGGGTTGTCTCCATAAATATTAATGAGTATTGAATTAGCGAAGATGAGTACAAATGAGGAGGTGAAAATGTAGAGAAAACAACAGTGCACCATTTATTCTTTTATTGATTTACAGTATTTGTTCATTCATTACTTCAGTCATTCATTCATGTATTCAATCCCCTTTCAGAGAATGCCCTCTTTGCTATTATAATAATCTCTATTTTTTTCTGTTAAGGCTTTTCATTAGATTTTGGAGCATGGTTGTGGGATTTTGTCCATTCAGTCTCTTATTGAGGTCAGACACTGATGTTGGGTGAGGAGACCAGGAATGCAATGATCCTGTTAGTTAATTTCAAGAGTTCAGTGGGGTTGTGGTCAGGGCTCTCTGTAGTTCCACAGTGACCATGACCATGTTTCTATATAGGCTTAGACCTCATAATTGAAGTTAAGAAATTTTAAAGATCTAAGACATTCTGTACAATTTTGCGTTTCCAATTTCAGGGCAAGACTTTCGTGATGGTCCACATACTGCTGTGACAATAAGGTAGTCAGATTATTTTAGCTATATAGCGTACCGGCATATTTCTGTGCTGTGAAAATCATATGGACAAATGTGGAAATCATTTTGTTTTATATACACTCAGTAATAAATTTTACAATATATATATTTTTTTTTACACATTTGAGCCTCATATTAATGTTATTTCTTAGATATTTTGCTATACTGTAGGATTTGTATATCCTACTTATAGCACATTTGCTTACAACACTCAAAATACAAGGCGAGGCGTTCAGGTCAAATCCGGACTTGTGTGACTTGTGAATTTCTCTTGAGAGAAAAGTAAAACTGACTGGCATTTACAAAGGACTTCAAGCACAGTATGATGAAGAGAATCATAGCCGTAGAAAAAACATTTCAACTATGTTAAAGAAGGCTGTATGTCCTTGAAAGATGATCCCAGCCGAGGTGGCTCGGAGCCCGCTGCAGTCATTCCCCGGAACATTCTGTGAGTAGAATGCCTAATCCTAGAAGGATGATGGATAACTTCCCATCATCTTGCAGAAAAGATGTATATGTTTGTGGGAACTGTGCACATAATCATTCACGAGCACCAATTACAGGTTACAGCAACTCAGCTGGGAGTTATTGCCACATGCCATTTCCACATGTGTGAGCCATTAAAGGCCTTAGCTCACAGATTAATCATGGCTCCAGCATACTGAGAAAACTTTCTACCTTGCTGGTATTCAAGCACTAGTAAGTTATTAGTGTATCAGGGAAATGTATAAAGAAATAAAGGTAGATTTTACTCTCACAACTACAGTATGTTCTGTTGTTCTGCACTATCAAAAAGTTTGTAATGAAATGTCCCATACTACAAATAAATATGTTTTAGTGTATTTTTACATCTTAATATTTATTTAGAATTATCTCTCACTTTACATTGATCTGAAATCCCTTTTTAATTTCTTTAAGTTGAACTGAAATGTTTTATACATTGCAGAATGTCTGATAAATCAAACTTGGTAATGTGATGAGAACACCTGGAGCTGATTCACCCCTGGACTGAAATTATTAGGGTCAATAAAGCATAACGCGATAAACCATAATTCACGATACCTTCAAAATACGTGAACATGTTAATCAGGTTGATAGTGTTTTAGCTAGATATTCTCTCTTTCTGTAGTATCAGAATAGAAATTTTCTTTATAGGATAATGGTTGGTTGTTTCATTCAAAATACTGTATTTTTACACAACTAATCAATGGACCTTTTTCAGAGTCAGCCAAAAAATGTATACACACTTCAGGAAAAGAAAAACTTGCATAAATATATTAATAATAAATCAATTGCTACAAATTACATATTGATATATATGATAATATTTAATAATAATATAATAATATTATTACATCATACTATTTTTCTTTTCCTGTAGTGTGTAGGACTCTTTATACAGTATATGCATTTAAATATTTGACTCAATGCAAATAGTATTAAAATTTTAATTAACATCGATTAATTTTGTCATTTATATTCAGACAATTCGCATTCAGAAGCTATTTACATTCAGAAAGCTATTTAAAAAGGAAGGTTTTTTTTTTTTTACTGGAACAACTCCTAGGTAAACACTGATTCATATCCAAATAATTTATTTTGAAAAACAAAAAAAGCTTAATATTCAAACAGCTCATTCAAAAATTATTCATATTCAATCTCACATTCAATAGCTTTTATCATAGAAATGACTCATAATAACTGCGACAGATTAGTCACTTGTAGTTACCTCTATCTGATGTAAATTATAAAGGTCGATAATGAAGGTCAGTTGTGCAATCTGAATGAATTGCAAGTCACAAATGCTCCCCTTTATAATCCTATATACTGTACACCCTATATACTCCAATATGCGCCTCTATATACTAAAGCTCAGAGGCCTTCAAAATCATGAACAAGCAAAAAGCAGCTTTGTTCCGGGAAAAAAAATAAACACAATTTATGAACCAATATTAACACAGCTGTCTTTACATGTTTTTCTAAGTAGGGTGACAAAAGCAGAAAATTTTGTCCTCCTACATGAGAAAGGGTCGAACATAGTGAAAATAAGTGATTATGCCACAGGGTAGGTTGTCATGTTAAGGCACAAAAATGATTGTACATATATTGAGCGTTTACTCTGTGAAGTAGCAAGAACATATTTCTCCTGGAAAAAAGGCTATAAATATAAAGCACCCTGATTCTATCTTGCTAGCTATAGTACAGTATGTGTGCTTTCCGAAACAAAGGTTATGCTTCGATCACCTTACCAGTTTTGCATCGTAGTTTTGCACCTTAACAGTGACTGACAGTGTCTAATTATAAAGCATCTAAATAATAGCTGGCAAGTTATTACACGTCAAGTAAGTTGTTTCCTTTATTAATCTTAATTTAATTTTTTTTTTTACACATGTTCTTGCTTAGACTGCACAGTGGCGTAGTGGTTAGCACTGTCGCCTTGCACCTCCAGGTGTTAGATTCCCGCCTTGGATCTGAGTGCATGGAGTTGACATTTTCTTTGTGTGCTTGGTTGGTTTCCTCCCACAGTTCAAAGAAATGCAAATGAGGCTAATCTGTGTTTCCAAATTGCCTGTATTATGTGTGTAAGCATGTGGGTGTGTGTATGTGTGTGCCCTGAATGGATTGGCACCCGATCCAGGGTGTACCCCGCCTCATGCCCTAAGTCTGCTGGCTTCAGGCCCCCCGTGACCCTGTATACAGGATAAAGCGGTAAAGATGATGAGTGACTGAGTGTTCTTGCTTACAATGCATGCAAATTTGTTATTCATCAACATTACTGCACTTTTATACTGTGCATACTGTAGATTATGCTGTTTGAACAGTATGTGTATTTTCAGTTCCATAGTTACACAGATGTTAATGTTTTGTTGTTTTGAGGTTGTATGTGTGTTGGGGTCATCCAATGCCTTTTTATGAAAATGTTTCTAAATTTTAAAAAATGTCACCTGTTCAGTGTTGTGTTTTAAATAAACAACATTGCAATGTAAAAATTTCAATATGCAAACTGTTTTTACAGACTACCATTCATATCCTTACAAAACTCTTTAATAGGAATTTCTGCACACCTGCACACTTATGCACGTATCCATCAAACAAATCATGTGGCAGCGATGCCATGCATATAATCACGCAGATACAGGGCAAGCATGTCAGTCTAACATCAGAACAGGGGGAAAATGTGATCTCAGTGACTTTTCTTGGTACTAGATAATTATTTTTTATTGTATAACCACATAGTGAGTTTACATTATATAGTAAAAAAAAAAAAGTCACCTGTTTTTTAAACTAATTTTGGTAAGCAGAAAAGCCAAAAGTGCTAACCTGGAGTTTAAAGGCTTCTTCTCCTTGTCAATATCAATAATTTCATTTTTTTTTTAGAACTCTTCTTTAAAAGATCAGTTTAACTTTAATAACCCATAAATGTAATTAATGCTATGGCTCCTATTCTGTTTAGAGCATTTCTTCCCAAATTATCGCCATGTTTCGCCGTATGTTTTAATTGCACTTTTAGAAAGGTATAAAATATACTGCTAAGGTGATGCCGGTTTGTCCATTCAGTAATTTAATTCAGGTCTGTCACCAATATATTGACAGAACTGCCTCCTTGGAATCCTGGTGTGCTGTAAAGATTCAGTAACTGAGCTGTAAAAAAGAGCCTGCGATTTAAAGACATTAACATCAATGAGTTATGGGAGTCCATCAATTATAGCTGTCAGACTGCACCAGCAGACATAAATGCTGAATTATAGCTTTCTACTACTGACTCATGTGTGTGATTCAATTCATTTGAATATTTTTATGCCTAAGAGTATCAAGAGCTGTAAAAAAATAAATAAATAAATAAATAAATAAATTATTCACCACACTGAGCAGAATATGAATTGATTGTATTTCATGAAAGGAGGTTACTCAGACACTTGATTTAAGATGAACTTGTGCTACTGAGTAATGAACAAGAGAATCACAAATGACTCAAGAGCATTATGAATCAGTATGTTTGTTTGTCGGCTACTGAAAAACTTGCCACTTTCACAGCTACATATTGACCAGTAATACTACTACCAATAATACCTATTAATAAAAAAAAAAATGCTTTTTATCTTTTAAGCTCGGGGTGGATAAACTAGTAGCTTGTGCACATGGAACAAGCTGAGTTTGTGTCAGGGTTATTATTATTATTATTTTTTTTTTTTTTTTTAATCAATAATTTCCAAGCAAGAAGGGTTAATAACTATAACAACAACAAACCATTCTGCCTTTCACAAAACAAAAAGTTTTATTTGGTACAGTATGCAGCTTTGCTTTAACTTAAACATGATGTCACATGATTCATCTTAATGCTGTAGCTAATCATTGTAAATCTCACCAACTGCTGCATACGCACAACCAATCTGGCTGATGGTAAAATAATTAGCATGCTCAGGTGACAGTCCGTGTTTTCAGAATCAGGAACAAGTACAGTAAGTATGTGGAAACCAGTGCAAAAATTTAGCAATCAAATTTTAAAAAAGTTATTTTAGACTTTTTTTGTACATTCATGTACATTAATATTTTTATTTTCATAAATGAAACATTGACCAACGGCTTGTCAAGGGTTTGAAAATATCCTACTCTTGAAACTAGGAATTATAATGATCATAAACTAATTCTCATTCTCAGTCTGTATTAATACACCCAATTATGCATATGCCATGACATACAGTACGGCAACTATCATTTTTGTCAATTGGGTTTCAGGGCACCCATATTTCAAACCAGATGCACACTGGGCTAGCTAAAATATTTACATTGCCGTTTCACTGAATATGCAAGTTAAATTTCATTTAAGTTAAATATTGTTTAGATTTTATATAGTGTGACGGCAGACCTAGAGCCAGCAGCTCTTACTATCTGCCAACCTCAACCTCAATATTGCACTCAACCAAGCAAAGGAAAACCACCTATTCAGCACCATGGTCAGCTCCATCTCATGCACTTAAGGCACCTACAGTACTAAACACTTTACAACAGTATATAATATCTTGTAGTTTAGAATTGTTTATTAAAAACAATGGTTATTCTGCAAATAGTTAATTTCTCTTTCATTGGAATTCATAAGGAAATCCTCCTTCAGTCAGTGAATTTACATGACATTATGTTAGTCTGACTAATTGTGATAACCAGACAAAAAATAAGTTAACTATGTAATGTTAGTCTGAACTCATACTAAATCCAACTTCTCAAAGTTGGACTAGCACACCCAGATAATGAGGTGGGAGTCAAGCTACTCCTACATGTATAATTGAATCGGACACAGAAATCGACTTAGGCACTGTGCATGCTCCACAGATCCCAAGTCGAACAAAATGCGGAACAGAGGAAAGAATCTGCTACTATAAGGTGTCGTAGTGTCATCTGCCTTCAGATGACACCTTAAATAAAAGGGACAGTTGTACGAAAAGTAAAGCATACAGCAGGTACAGTACGAAATGTTTAGAGCTGTACAAATACTACCAGGCAGGAAGGGGACATATCGCTACCTACAGTAGAGGAGTCAGACATACTTTGGTCAATAAATCAATCCCCCTGCCCTGCTTTTATAATGGGACAAGGACAGTAGTCCAATTAAATGGCCTAGTTGAGGTATAACCATAGCTCCACTTAACTCTGCATGTAAATGTACTGACTGAGAGAGAGAATGCAAAGGCCACACTCCTTTACTGAGACTGACTGACAATGAGGCCATGCCTTCTTCAACGTGACTGACTGACAGAGACCTTGTTTTCTTTACTGAGACTGACAATGACCACACATCCTTAACTAATAGATTGGAATCATGGACACACCTCCTGTTAATGTGCCTTGTAGGCCGATAGGCTGAACCTTCTTTCCTGGGCCTGCCTAGCATCTACTTCAAACAAACTCATAAGCACAGATGGCATCCCTTTAATTACATGGTTACTTTTATTCGGCATAAAAAATAACCCTTGATTCTCTTTTGGTGAGTTAAGTTAACCAAAAGAAATTGTTAAAAATGATAAATGACTGAAATTCAGTCGATGGGAAAAAAAAGCATAATCATCTTAAACCTTACCTGTAGTGAAGTTGTAGTTCGCAGAAAATCCGATGGCTTCTAGTTCACCATCTGCTACAAATTTTATCCAGAGGTATCGGCCACTCGACCTGATGTACTGCGGGCTCTGCTGGCCACAGTAGCGTCCGATTATTGGAGAAAAGCCAAAAGGTCCGTCACGTACTTCAATGTGGTCAAATTTACATTCCCACGAAGGCTCTATTGAGTACTTCTCGTCAAAGAAGAGATCAATACACTGTCTCGGGGGAGCTGGAACAGCAAAAGCAAACACACAGCGTAAACATAAGGTGGAAGCACATGCACATTGTCAGTTCATTTCAATTTGAATCAATACTGAGATAGGAAATAGACACTTTTGAAATTACATGTATTTAATTAATATGTGATCTTTTGCACACTGTACAGGTGCCAGTTCTTCAGCATCAACAATAATGTGGTTAAACACCATGAAAAATTCAACAGTTTATTGGATAAATGAATCAGAAATAAAAGACTAGGGAACATAAAGAAATGAACAGCAATATCAAACACCACATTTCTCCAAAATTGGATGCAATCTAATCTTTAATCTGATCCTGTAATAGTAATATGTTAAATCTTATTAGTTCCTACGAAAGATTATCCCGTTTATCCTGATTAGCATATATGTAATTAGTTCTAATGATAATTCTTTCTCAGCCCAACAGGCATATTCGTTGACTATATTGAGAAAATCTGGAACAAAAAGAATAAATCATATGCCCAAAGATGAACAAGTCTTATTTTAGTTTCCACCTGAATGCGCTGTGATTAGTGAAGTGGCTTCTTTTAAATAAAGAGAAGGTCTTGCATTTATTTGCATGGCAAGATAAGTTGATACTATTTCTGTTTCCTAAAGCATGAAAACTTAATATGCTTTGCTAATTTTTTCTAATTAGCATGAAAAGATAATTATTCAAAAATCATTCAATTAAAGTTCAATAGTCATCAGGTCATTGGTGAGAAGGACAGATTGAGTGTATCATTTAAATGCTACAGTTGTATTGCTGTATAATGTAAAAAGAGGACCTTGGTCAATGTGATGCAGTGTTGCTAAGTACGCAATACAGGATTAATGAAGAAAATAACTTGTTGAAGGTGGTGTTGTCTTGCAAACCTTCAATGACAAAAATGCATTCGCGCTCTGGTGGGTATTTGTTGGGGTAATTGGGGGATGTAAAGAGTCCTCCCTCTGGTTTTTTTACCCACGTTCCACACTGGCCTGCTGGTTGAACCCCTGAGTTGTTTTTCACTGGAACAAAGCAGCAAAAGGAAATAAGAAACCAGACATAAAATACTAAACAAGAATAGAGATTGACTATATGTTGTGTCTTTTCTCTCATTCAATTCCCATAAACAAACATCTGGTGTGTGGAATGTACAGTACATTTAAAGCAGGAAATGATTTGACTGATCTGTATCAATAGTATGAGATTTAAAGCTATTTCAATACAGTGTGATCTAGTACTGCGCAAACAGTACAGAATCTTGAATCTGGACTGATGGGTACAGAGGCCACACCTCCTCGACAATAAGGCTATGATCAAATTACAAGCTACATTGCCCAATTACTCTCTTTTGGTCAGATCAGAAATTCATGCCATGACAGTTCAAATTCATAAGACTTCTAATGTGGACACATCCTTAGAAAATCCTGGGTTCACACATCAATACGCCTTTGCTCATGCCATCTGGGGTAAAAAAAATTATGAGTTTGTCCGACCATTCATTCATTTTGCCCTGAAGGATGGCATGCAGTTAGTCAGCTGTATTTGTTGAGGTCCAGAAGAGAGAGGAAAGCCAGGTGCCTCACTTTATCTGTCTTAGCAGCTATTGCTAGTACTGCTATAAAATCCTTGTGCTACCGGTGGTAAATGATATCAGTGAGTGCCCTATTCATGCACAGAGGCAAAAAGCTGCATGAATTACAACCTGCCCTTTCTCGTTCCAGTCCATGACCAAGTGTTGGATATGTATTTGTTCAAGGACCATATACAAAATAACTCTCTTTAAAAAAACGCAATTGCGTCACTTTAGGCTGATGATGTAAATGTAGCCTAACTGACAGGCAACAAAGCCACGCCTCCTTCATTATAACTGACAGGTAAACCTATACTACCTTCACTATAACTGGCAATCGCAGAGGCCACACCTCTTTGACTATAATTGACAGGCATTGAGGTCACATCTCCTTGACTTTAATCATAGACACAAAGGTCACGACCCCTTTCCCTATTAACTGACAATCATAGAGGCCACACCTCAATCACTTTAACTGATAGGCACAGAGGCCCAACCCCCTTCACTAGGTGTGAATCAGGATTTATTTATCCATCCATTCATCCATCCATCTAGGAACCTCTGTAGTCCGAGACCATGTAGGCCAGTGGTGACTACAATTGTATTTATTCCCATTTTTACCTTCACACTCGCATTCACACACTATGGCCAATTTGATAACACCAGTTAGCCTAATCTGCATGTCTTTGGATGGTGGGAGGAAACCGGAGTACCTGAAGGAAACCCACCAAGCACTGGGAAAACATGCAAACTCCATGCACACAGACCTCGAGGTGGCAATCAAACCCAGACCCTGGATGTGCATGGCAACAGTACTAGGGTTTATTTATAGACACCAAAAACCTCTTAACATTGTAAAAATAAAAAATAAAATACTGGAAATTGTGCATCAATTCAAATCCTACTATTTACATGATAGTAATGACATGATGTATTTAAAAAATAATTAAAAAAAAAACTTTTTAAAAATCAGTCTAAATGAAAGTTGACTACTAAGGAATAATAGTAAATATTTTAATTAGTTTTATTACATTTATATACAAGTGTTTCTTTTCCTTTAAGTCAGTATTACCTGCTTCTTTTTTTGTCGCAAAGGACAAGCCAACCATGAGGAGACCTGCGACAACTGCAGAGAATTCAGAAAAGAAGCCTGTTAAACAATTACCACTTCAAACAAATCAATCAATCAAAACAAACGAATCAATCAATCAGACAAACCAATGAATACTACTTATAGCTAATTCATCTATATAGAAGTCTTAATGTACTGTATGGTTTATAAGAGTTTGTTCATTAATTCATACTTTCTTTCCCTGCAGGACCCTCAAAGAAAGTGCACACTTTATCTGGTTTATTTTCAGTACAAAAACTGAAAAAGAATAAGAATAAATAATGCGCAAAAAAAAAAAAAAAAAAAAAAACACACTTATATGAGTGCTTTTTTCAATTTTGAGTGTTCCATTCAGCATTAAAAGTAATATTACAGTAAATCATGCATTAATGCGCCATGAGTTTGGATTAGGTACTGTATGCATGAAGTATTAAGTTCTACAAGTTTTAAATCGGGATCTGAAACCTACTTGGAGAGAAAAGTCAAGATTAAAGATCATGCCTTAAACGTATAATAAATGTACAAATGAGGGATGTGCATGAATATTTTAGGACTCACCGTGAAGGAAACTGCGCCCATGAACCATGTCTGCTCCGGTCACCACTGCCTTCGATCTCCAATACTTCCATTTAGATCGGAATAATTAGAAAAGAAACGAAGGGTATTTCCAAAACCGGTGGTGTGATCGATCAGTCGCGCGCTCACACCAGCCCCTGGATGATCGCGCTTTTATTTCGGAAGAACAAGCAGAAATCCAGGCAGAGAATTCAAAAAAAAAAAAAAACAGGTGTTGTGGGGGGGACGAGCAGTGTTGAGTTGCAACACCTTCAGCACTTTGTTCGTGAGGTCTGTTTCGTTCTGCACGCACGCATTCAGCTCCCCTGCATTGCTCCACCTTTAGCGCTTTGGAACAAAATTACAAAGGAAGATTTTTGCAAATAAAATAACGATTCAACAAAAAAAAGCCTCCATCCTTATAAAACAACAACAAGAAGAAGAAACACGCACGTATCCGTTCATCGTTCTCTTCACGGATGTATCCGATCCTCCAGTTCATCATCACTTCTCCTCCTTCTTGTCTTTATCTTGCTTTCACTTGTTCGCAACATGAAACTTCATCCATCCACGTGCATGTTTTGTATCTGATCTATTTATTATTTAAATGTCTCTTCATCTTTAGAGTTCATTCCAACCGCCGTGCTTTAGTTTTTTGACTTCTTCCATACCGCGAAATTAGGCGCTGCATTAGGTTTTAAAACGCACATGCATCCTGTCAGCTCAGTCCTCTTTACGCATTTGTAATCCAGATCTGTTGAAAGTAGGTTTCTGAAAAAAGAAGAAGAAAACGAAAACAGTTATACTGCAGGATCCATCCAGCAGCTCACACACACATGCGACTGAATGAAGAAGAGGAGAAATTCTCTCTATCTGTGTGTGTGTGTGTGTGTGTCTTCGGGAGGAAGTGGTAGGATGGACGGAATGAGATGTATGGATGGGAGGAGGAGACGCATCCGAATCAGCATCATCTGGCCAGGAGCATCTGCAGCATGAGAGGCAGTCCATTCATTCAAGTGAAAATAAAATCAGAGAGCTCCCTCAGGAGCTACCCATGCTTGGGAATTGACTCCCATACTGAATTATTATTTCTGTAGCCGACCGTGTTAGGTTTACGCTGTCTAGCTTTTAACTTAATATTTAAAAAAAAAAGAAAAAAAAAAGAATTCTTTGGTCATTAGTTGGAATCTATAGTCTTAGAACTTAGCAGATGAACGCAGTTGCATGTGGTGATTTACTGCCATTGTGAACAAACAAATTGCTGGCAATGTGACAGCTTTTTGGGGCAAGGTGGCGTAGTGGTTTATTGCTGTCATCTTGCACCTCCAGGGTCTGGGCTCAATTCCCACCTCGGGATCTGCATCCATGGAATTTGCATGTTCTCCCTGTGCTTAGTGGGTTTAATCCGGGTACTCTGGTTTCCTCTCGCAGCCCAAAGACATGCAGATTAGGCCAGTTGATGTTTCCAAATTGACCGTAGTGTGTGAATGTTGACTGGAGATCATACCAATAGGAATAAATGCAGTGGTCACTATTCACCTCCACAGTCCCTAGGTTCCTAGATACAGTAGATGGATGGAAATTGCCACAGATTTTAAATAATTTATTTAATTATTTTAGATTTTTTTTAATTAAAACCACAATGTGATTTAAATCATCAAAATGCAGTTTTACAGTTTTACATTGTACAGTTTTAGCAGCCTTTTAAGATTATGATTAGTCACATTGTAAGAGATGATGCAACAGACCGTTCTCCATATCAACCCAGCTGGAACCCAAACATTGGATGACATCTGGTAACAATGTTGCAATAACGCTCACTGCCATTTTTTTAAATTTAGAATGATGTTGAAATGATTTTGAATGAATCATTCAACTAACATAAAGTTGCAAAAACAACCTCACAAAACTTAATTTTAAGCATTTAGTTTAATTAACATCCATTTACATTATATTCAACCACATTCTTTAGTTTCGGAAGAGGGTTCAAAAGTCCGATCCAAGAGTATGACAAAACAGCTTCCCACACACAGCGAATTTAATTTCTTTTGAAAATGTTACCATGAGGTGGATCTGAGCCGTCGAATTACTTTACTGTAACATGGTGTTTGTGGCACTCATTGTTATCTATGTGCATTTAGAAGCTTCACTTTTATGTCATGTGATAAAATACGCCCTTCTCAGACCATGGTTTAGGAGTCATTTTTGCAACATGGTATTAGGGACAATTATTGTTCCATTGTCATGCAGATAATGTTGTTCTGACATCATTTCATTGAAAGTATAAAAAAGTATTAAAGCATTAAGTAATAACCTCACATTAACATTGTACTAACATTTGTTTTAACAACCCAAAAATCCTACTGAGAAATTATATCATGAAGATCCTTTAATGATAGACATATTGTTTAAGAAAAAAATCTACAGTACGTTCTGTTACATCATTGACCATTTTGATCTGTGATTGTGCAGAAAATAGTGTTACATATACAGGAAAAAAAAATCCAGTTTATCATTACCCCTACTGTATACTACTGTATCACAAAAGCACTGGACTACACCTTACAGCAGGCACACATCACATCATTTACCACATGCACCTGATTTCAGTGTAATCTTGATCTTACGGGTTACTGTTTTACATTGTCTTGCACCTGTTGTATTTTTGCATCTGTTGTATTTTAAGTTCTACAGGGTGGGTGAAAATTAATTAGGTAATATTTAATGGCTGAAGAACATGTAGTTTCACTGGAGTCATGATGAAAACAGTCTCTCCTATTTTGCTCTTTCTGTGCCATGTGTGAATGACCAGCATCTTCCAGGTTGGCTTGGCATCTTCCAGGTTGGCATCATGAATGGTCTCCAAAAAGTCCAGATCTCACTCCATGTGATTTTTCCCTGTGGGGCTACGCAAAGGAGGAGGTATACAGGACAAAGCCTTGCACACTCGAGGATTTGGAGGCACAGATTCAGGAGGTTCTCTCAGTAATATCCCAAATGACTTCCTTCAGAAGACTGTGCATTTCATCCTCGGCCATTTGAGGAAACTGGTTGATGCCACTGGTGCCTACATTTATATTTAAAAATTTGCCTTTATTTTCCTATGTAATAAAGTACATGTCACGATCAATTTGTATTAGAAATATCGACTTTATTGACAATTTTTAAATCCTAATTACTTTTCTCCCACCACTTATCCTGCTTTAGAATAGCCTTGGATAGATAACGGTTCTTGGGTTAAATCCGAAATAGGATAAAATTTAGTGTCCTGTATGTAGGGTGTAGGATCTCTTGTTCCAAATATCAAGTAGTGTTCCTTTTGAGTTGGGTTAGAGAGAGCTTTGGGATTTGTGATTCAGTCATGTATTAGAAGCTAGTTAGTTTTGTAGCTAACACTAGCTGTAAAAAAGTGGTGAGGTAAGTCATGAACCTGTCGGGGGCTTGATGGAAGTTTGCACTCATGGTAGCTAGGAGAAATGAAAGCTCGAAACACAACACAAATGGTTCGGAGGGTATTTGTAACAATTTAGCATTTACTAATTTACTGTTGTTTAAAGTGACAATATTATCAAATGTTTTTTCACGTTGAAAATGCTCTGTGAGTGCTTCTGAACGTGGGTTTGGGCAGGCAGCTGCTCTTCCCTCTTCCTGGTACTGCATACCGCTACAGAATTTTTAGTGGTATTTAGTACTGGGCCGTTCCAGGCAACTTTCACTCATGGTCTTTTCACAAAAATGTTTATATATCTACAATTCATCCTGGTCATGACAACTGCTTGTTTCTAAAATCAGAATCTGAGCTTTAGTGCTTCACCATTACCAAATTTGGAGACCAAAACTAAACTTTCAGTACACGATTTACAAAGTTTCTGTATGCTTGATTCTCCACCAAACGCACTGCAGTACAAAGTTTATGCCTGTCATCTAGAAAATCCTAGAAGTGTTTAGTCACAGCTGTACTTGATGACACGGCTGATCAAAGTGATTTAGACATGTGAGGTGATGTCTGCGTAGTTTAATAAGCCTTGGCAAGCAGAGGACACCTTCTATGTTGCAGTATTCAGTTCAGCATGTCTTGGTTGAACCTGAGGCTGCTGCATGCATGCTAATAAATGAATTTGTATGCTTGCATCGATCTGCATAAAATATAACACTGCTCAAGTACAAGGGCTTTTGATCAACATCCAGCTTATAGACTGAAAAAGACTTCAGCTCTAGTTAATCCGATGCTGAATCAAGATTTATTTTTTTCTTGAAGTGGTTAAGGGCTGTATCCCGAATTGTAAGATTTGATATTAGGGTTTAAGATTTTATTAAAGCTAGTGTTACGGAATGACAGACTCCACAGACAAACATGTAGAAAACCCAACCGGGTGATTTATTAACAATATGGAATAATGGAATGATAGAAATTTAATCGGAATGTCTTAACTGCTATTGCTGGAGCTGGTGGATGGATAATCACAGACTGGAGGAATGAAGAACACAACACGGAGCTAGGTGGACAGATGAGACAAGAGGGTAAGAGACAAGGCGTAGGAAGATGGTAGGGAATTGTAGCTCATGGAGTCCTTGTCCGTATTGGGGACCAGACGCTGAGTGAAGGGAAGTGAGGTGTATTTGTGTTGGTGATGCGGTTCAGGTGTGTGTGATTAGAATTGGGGACGTTGACTGAGGGTGGAGCCTGGCGTTTCCGTTACAGCTAGTAACCCTTATTGTGACGTTACATTCTTTGCACGATTCCAGATCTAGATTTTTCTTCTTTTACTGTGGCTCATGAAAAACAGTTTCCAAGTGTTATTATTGTTATTTAAACCTTAATTAGTATTATACCTGAAAAGGATATTACACTCAGGCTTTCTGGTATTATTCCTTGCACATTTGAGTGTTTTTACTGTGTCCAGGAATGCTCTGTTTATTAGTCTATTCATTTTTAAACATACACCTTGAAACAAAGAAAAAACACGATGCTGTAAAAATTCATTATGGCCTTTGGTAGCTTTTATAAATTTTCAGTGTCGACGGAAAGTTTTCAGACCCTATTAAGTCAAAAATGTGTTCAAATCTTTACACAACACCAAAGTGAAAACATGTGTTTATATATTTTTTGATGATTTAATAAAAAAATAAAGAGTGAAATATCCCATTCACATAAGTATTCAGACCCTTTGTTATGACAGTTTGAGCTTTGATGCATCCTCTCTGGTCCATGAGTTGCTTCTACAACTTGACTGGAGTCAAACTGTGCCTAACTGACTTCATTGGACCTAATTAGGAAAGGCCTGTCTATATATGGTCCCACAGTAGATGCATGTCGGAGTGAAAACAAAACCATGAGATCAAGAGAATTATCTTTAAACAAATGACACAGGATTGTGTCAAGACAGCTCTGGGAAAGGATACAAGAAAATTTGTGCAACATTGAAAGCACCCAAGAGCATGATAGCCTTCATTATTTTCAACGATAATTGGATCAACCAACAGTCCTTCCAGATCTGGCCACCCAACCAAACTGAGTACTCGGGGATGAGGGGCCTTGGTTAGAGAGGTAATCAAGAACCTAAGGGTCACTCTAAATAAGATCATGAGTGGAGATGGGAGACTTACAGAAGGACCGCCATCACTGCAGTACTCCACTAATCCGACCTACATGGTACAGTGGCAGACAGAAGCCTTTCCTCACTAAAACCACATGACAGCTGTATGGGAGTTTGCTAAATGCACCTGAAGGACTCTCAGCACAAGAAAGATTGAATTATTTGGAATCAGGAAATCGAGCACTGCACATTACTTTATTAAAACCATCTCTAGAGTCAAACACAGTGGTGGCAGCATCCTGCTGTGGGGATTTTTTCAGTGACTGGGAGATGAGTCAGTATAGAGGGAAAGCTGATGCAGTTAAAATAAAAAGCTATCCTAAGTGAAAACCTTTTCCAGAGTACTAGGGATCTCAGGATGGGATGAAGTCTTAGAGTTCAACAAAACCATGATCCACAGCATAACACTAAGAAAGCACAGGAGTAGTTTCAGAACAACACTGTGAAAGTGCTGGAGTGGCCCAGTCAGATTCTAGACCTTAACCCAATAGAGCATGAGAGACCTGAAAATGGCTGTGCACTGACCCTGACTGTTCACCCTAGTAAAGCTTGAATGTTCTGCCAAGAAAAATGAAAGAACCTACGGAAGGTATGTAAAGCTTGTAGCATCTTTCAACACAAGCAGTCTTGATGCTGCCATTGCTGCCAAAGGTGCCTTGACCAAGGACTAGGTGATGGGTCTGATAATATAATAATCTTTTTTATTTTTTTATTTTTTTATTATTATAAATGAACAAAAACTATAAACACTTTTTATATTTGCTCCATGGCAGATGGGGGACAATTAAAGTAAGTGATTAAAGTAAGTAATTAAAAATCCAGATTAAATGTGCTAAATTAAATGTTACGTAAAATATTTTTCGATCTTGATAATTAAAGGAAACCTTCACCCTGAAACACAATAAACTTACAGTGGAACCTTGGATTACGAGCACATTTCATTCCAGAAGCGGGCTCGTATTTCAAAACACTCATAAATCAAAGCGAATTTCCCCATAAGAAATAATGGAAACTCAAATTATTCGTTCCACAGCCCCAAAAAATAAATACATAAAAATAATTGATATAAAATATAAAGTAAAAATAAAACAAATTAACATGCACTTTACCATAAAAAAAAAGGAAAAATAAATTTTGACATAAGTATTTCCATTTATGCGCGCAGGCACTCTGTGTGTGTGTGTGTGTGTGTGTGTGTGATGCTAAAGTAAGAGGAGAGGAGGAATCAGACCCTCCCCTCTTCTCGTCTTACACAGTAACACTTCCTCCTCTCTTATTTGAGTTTCACGCATACACATACACACACACTCTCTGCTCTGTGTAGAGCAGTGTGTGTGTGTGTGTGTGTGTGTGAAGGAGCGAGGAGGAGGCAGGGAGGAGGTGTGTGAAGGCGAGAGGAGGAGGGTGTGTGTGAAGGGGCACGGTGTCAAATTACACACACGCACACATAACGGCATGCTGACCCAGGGAGAGAAAAAAAGGGATCTTTAACCTCTCTAATGAGACTTTCTTTTGCTTTACACGCGCACACACACATGTTATAATAAACAGTACATGCTGTACACACACGCATACAAACACAACATGAAATATGTTTTACGCACACATACATGGTCAGAGTGTTATAGTAAACAGTACACACGTGCACGGATGTTGATTGTACCAATGAGAGATGCGCACTAAGCAGGGGAGACGATTACCCACAATTCCGCAGCACAAAAGAGAGAGAAACCATTGGCTCAGTTGTGATCACGTGACGCTCGGCGTCAAAACAAGAAGCGCATGCGTGATACATGATACTCGGTACTCGGTACTCGTAAACCAAGACTTGTTCGTTTTTCGAGTCAAAATTTCTTAAAAATCTTTGCTCGTCTTGCGGAACACTCGCAAACCGTGTTACTCGCAATCCGAGGTTCCACAGTATTTTAAAATATTAGTGATGCAAGTGTTGATTTGAGGGCTGGAGCTGTATTTTTAATATTCCTATCAGGGGCTGTGTGTAATGAAAAAAAGACATTAAACATAAGGGATAACAACCATGCTGTAAAAAATGCTGTAAAAATGCTGGGCTGCTGGTACAGTAAAATTACAGTACAGTAAAATTTATGATAAACAAGTATAAAATGTATTTCCAATAAAGTGCTGCAGTGTTTTACATAGTATAAAATAAATGAGAAGAACATTAAAGATGTTGCTCAAGGACCCAACCATAACAGTTTAGGTGTGCATGAATTTAAAGATACAACCCAGAGCCTTGAACAAGCAATGAATGCAAGCTGGTTTTGTAAGGGTTACAGATAAGATGACTGTGTGTTCAAATCCCATCTCTGTCAAACTGCCATGGTTAGATCATTGAGCAAGCCACTCAACTTTAAGCTCAGGTGCATCCTGGATGATCCAAATAAGCAAGTGTCCTGGCCTCTGTGTTATTTTACACACTGCTTGGACAAAAAAGTCACATGCTCTAAGATTTCATTCAACAAACTTTAGCTTTGATTATGACATATAACGTGGTGGTCAGTTTATGTGTGGAAATTATTCCTTATACACTCAGAACCAGACAAATTTTCCGGGTTGACTCCTTAAATATGCCCCATCAGGGGTAAAAAAAAAAAAAAAAAAAAAAAGAAGCAGTAATTAGATAACCAGTGACAAGTACCATATGCCATATAACCTTGCTGAGCCTAGACCTGACTACCTTAAGCAACCCAAGATCATAAAATTTCCTCCAGAGACATGTACAATGGGCAATATGCATCACTCTGGAATAGGGAGGTTTTGCTTTTAGCTCCAAAATACAACTTAACAAACACCCCTACCCCCCCCCCCACCTCCCCCGCCACCCCGTGATTCCATACCATTTTAATGGAAATTCCAACATAGGCATAGTGGAGACAGCAAAAACACTGGCGTCAAAGATCGAGAATGCAGTCCAATTAAGTTACAACAAAGACTTCGAGATGAGAAGCACAATATTATTAATGGTGGTATTAGCATACGAGGTTAAGCTTTGGAAGCTTTTATATTTTATTTTATTTTATTTTTTACAGATGGTACAGATGAGGAAGTGAAAAAACTGAAGGGAATAAAAGACTAATGCCCTTCAGCAGCACTTGCCATAGGGTATAAGTCATAATTTGTCATATTTACAGTACGTGTCATTTATTGCTATGATATTTTTCAGCACCCTTACAGAACACCTATTCAGATTACAAAATGGGAGTTAACACATTTTTGCATTTTAGCAACAAGCTAGTGAACTAACAGTGAAGAGGACTGCACATTTATCTCTTCAAAATTACAAACTGTATAATTAAGTCACATCACAAGAAAGAAAGTGCTGTTGTGCTGACTCATTTACTTTATATTGCTATTTATTTGTTTTTATTTATTTTTTATTTCTATTTATTTGTTGTCTGTGCCCCTTGGGTTGAATACCAATTAGAATTAAATGGAAAGCTAGTGTAGCTTTGAGCATGTGTTATTCATAAACAAAACAACACAGGTAGGTCAAAAGCAATTCTGAATGAATTAGAAGCAGTTACTAAGAAGACAAAGTAATGTTCAAGATGACGTTATCAGATGTGTTTGCTTGCTAAAAGCATTTTTGTGACTGGTTTTTAATGTGGGTTTTGGCAAGCAGCTGCTCTCCCCGCTGTCCAGTACTTTGGACAGTACTTGCCCACCCATGTCAGCAAGTAATTATTAATTACTTAGTATAATTAATAATTGTTAGAAGATCTGTGAAGCTAAGTGATATATAGTTAAACATCCTAGCGCAGTTATGCTCTATATTGCCACTCGTGAATGCCTCTCAGCCAACCAGATTACTCGGTTGTATAATTACTGCTGTACGTGTATGTTGTTTCTTTAGATTTAACAAACAATACAGTATATACTCACTCTCACTCACTCATCTTCTATACCTCTTTATCCTGTATTCAGGGTCACGGGGACCTGAAGCCTATTCCAGGAGGCTTAGGGCACGAGGCAGGGTACACCCTGGACAGGGTGCCAATCCATCGCAGGGAACACAATACACACATACACACAATACGGGCAATTTTGGGAACGCCAATTAGCCTAACCTGCATATCTTTGGGCTGTGAGAGGAAACCGGAGTACCCGGAGGAAACCCACCAAGCACGGGGAGAACATGCAAACTCCATGGACACAGAGACGGGAATCGAACCCGGACCCTGGAGGTGCAAGGAGAGAGTGCTAACCACTTCGTCTACCGTGCCGCCTTACAGTATATACATAATCACTAAATAGAATGAATTTTGCATTGAGGGGCATTTTTGATACCAGTCAGAGGTCAGTCACAACAGAAATAAAAATAATCCAACAGTTCCCGTCTTTGAAAGAAGATAGTGAGAAATAGTAAGAGCTCATTAGGATTTTTATTTTAAAAAATGCATTTTAAATACCAAATATTAAAAGATTAAATGTTAATATGCACATCATTCAGGGTGAATTTTTCCACCCACCAATTCTACTTTGCTCCGGTTAAAGATAAAATAGTGGGAAAAAAAATTGCAGTGGGACTCAACCGAATGGAAATGAATAAGAGTAAGCTGTCAGGGGATGTTTAAAAATAGGGATGTTGAAAGATCAAGATTGTACAAAAGCAGACCAGAATGATTGATAAAGATTCATTTTATTATTTCCGTTGCTCACACTCGGTGCACAATGGACAGAGTTGGTTATGGTTTTAAATAAACACTAAATTCGTTTTATTCATAGCGTTTAGAATAAAGCTTGTCAGCCTTTCTGCCTTTTAACACGGCGAGATGGGTAAAAAGGATTGAAATTCAAATGCATCTGCACACACGCTAATCCTATTAGTGGCCTTTCTTCATATCTCTGGATGTTACACCATCTCTCAGTGCTTTGATTTATGAGAGTCATGTGACCAAATAAATCAGAATTCAGCTCACTGATTGGTGGGTAAAGAGATAAATAGTGGCAACATGGCAATTATGCAAATGAAGACTTATCTAGCATACTGTATATATCTCTATAACACACGCGCACATACTTCACCAGCAGCAACAGCAGCATGAGCACAAAGTGATCCAATATATCTTGGAAACCAAGATTTGTCATATAATTAAGTGAATTTTTTTGGAGCCTAAAGGAGATAAGAATACTCAGACATTTTCTGCTACTCTGGATTTATAATTAAAAGTGCTATGGTAATATAGCATCCTCTCAGATAAGTAAAATGTATGTTACAAATAAAATAAAGACTAACATTTAACATTTACTACCTGTGTGCAAATATAAATATACAAAAATCCTACATTTTTAAAATCTCTAATGATTAATACAGTATACAAAAATTAATCATAAGCTGGTGCAAAAGAGAACAGCTTGCAATAGATATGTTATATGCTATGTGCATGTACCCTGGAAACCATGACACTTTCATTGTCACAGTGACACTGTGACAGTTTCCTCTGAAACTATTCTAATGGCAATAGCAATTATCCTGTTTTTGTTATACACTGAAGATATCTGGATTCAAGACCAAAAAGGGGAATATGAATTGGATGCTCAATTGGGTTAAGGTCTGGTGATTAACCTGGCAAGCCTTAAACCTTCGACTTTTTTTCCCCTGATAAACTTCTTTGTTGTGTTGTCAGTGTGTTTTGGGTTATTGTCTTGATGCATAATGAAGTTCCTCACAGTTAGATCGAATGTAATATTTTTTCTAAATTGACAAAAAAAAATATTCTGTAGACTTCTGAATGAATTCTGCTACTACTGTTCCATTACGAATTACATCACCAATAAAGATTAGTTTGCCTGTTCCATAAGCAGAAATGCAAGCCCAAGTCACAACACTATCTCCACATGTTTCACTGATGATCCTGCATGTTTTGGATTATGAGCAAATCTTTTTTCTCTCTGCATCTGTTGGTTATCTGTTACTTTGGCAGTAGGAGAGTGGTGGCTTAAATCACCAAGGTTCTAGGTTTGAGCCCCAGGGTCCAGGGTCCCACCATTGGTCGTTGCCACACCCCTATACCCAGCCGCTGCATGCAGAGCTGGTCCATGTTGGAAAAATGGGAGGGTTGTGTCAGCAAGTGCATCCAGCGAAAAACCTGTGCCAAGTTGTATGTAGATCAGTTCGACAGGGGTTTGGGCATTGGGTAGGAATTGAACCCGGGCCTTCCCATGGTAAGAAAAAAACCTACCACTGAGCCACCTATGCCCCATTTCTAAACAATAGTATTTAAGAAAAGAAAAACAAAATCTCACAGGAAAATATCTATAGCCAGAAAACAAGCAAGCATATGATGTAAAAGATTATTTTTCAGATAAATGAAGAAAAAGAAAGTTTCTGTTATAGGGAATTATAAATACAAACAGTGCAATTGGATTTAATGGATCTCATATAATAAGTCTACTGAATGAATTTATACATGCATTTTAACAATAGCCCATATAAGTACTACTATATAACTGCACATGTCCTTGACACATATTAACCTCACTGTTAAGTTTGTCCATTAAAACAGCGCAAACTGTTTGTTATTCAACCAGGTTATACTTCATTAAATAACACATTTTGGAAAGCAGGCCACACTTACCATGAGCTAATATTTGCAGTTTTCCTGTTGTGTGTTTACATGCCAGTGTGTTGATGTGCCCTAAGCTGTAGATATGGGTTCCCTCGCTAGAATGAATCACATAGTTACATTGACGGTACAAAACTTGTGTTATACATATTCTGAATAAAAATAATATAAGCAAAATAATTATTAATGAAAATGGTTAATTGAATGATTAATTTATTAAAATGATTCAAATGTCCTTAATTGTATTGGCCTGATCGATGTTTTATATGCTAGCAAGGCTTAGGTGAAAAGGCTTTTTTATTTCTTTTTCTTTTCATTTTTTGGTTTGAGAATATTAGCTAACAAATTCACAATTCTGCACATTCTCTCTCTCTCTCTCTCTCTCTCTCTCTCTCTCATCTAGCCACAGCACCTAGAGTCAATTATCACATCTACAGGGTTGGTTTCTATTTCATTGCTGTCTGGATTAACATGCTCTTATCCTCTGCTTCCAGTACACCGAAAATTATCTTGTGTACATAGTGCCACTTATCAGCAAGTATGAACCTGTCCACATGGAGTCAGACTGATGAAATTTAAATTGAGACAGAGACTGGGAAAGAGTACATCAGCACAAGAAGGATACAACAGAGCTGAAAAGATAACTGAAAAAAGAATATAGCAGAAATTTTAGTTAAAAAAAAAAAAAAAAAAAGAAAGAGATAGAGCCAGTGTGAAAAATGCTGTAGTAAAAGACAAGGACTAAACCTTGCACTAGATTGACCTATGTAATTGTTATGCATTTAATAGGATGGTAATGCAGTATTCTTCTACTTCTTTGTCACAGCTCAGCATACTACGGAAGAATGGCCTGACCCTTTAATATACTGGCCTGTTCCATAAATTCCAGGATCTTCTCCAGCAACGCCATGCACTGTTTGAGTCATGCCCTGCTGTGCCTAAGTCATGACCTGGAAAACATGCTTTCTCCACAAGAGTATCATTATGCTTGTAGCACCTTCCAACTGAGAGGATGTCATGCTGGCACCTCCTCCTCGCCTCTCCTGTCCCGAGCCATAGCTAATGCCAAACTCATGCCAAGTTTTGGCGTGGCTCAATATTCCAATCCCAGCCTGTGTGCTATACCACAGCACTCATGACAAGCCTTGTCTCACCTTCCATGCTAAGCCCTATCAGGGGTCCCATACTGTACCAAGCATAGCATGGTGGATGAAGTACACTGAAGTCCTGCTTGAGTAAAAGTACAGTTACCACAGGTTAAATATTACTGTTACGCATGTTGTTCGATTTCCTGGTCAAAGCCCTGGGAGAATGTGCAGAACACCCAGGCCAATTTCTGTGTCTCTGATTGAGGTATACGTGCAACGAGCAAATCGGCGCACCCAACGCATTATCTTGTCCGACTTTGAGAAGTTGTGTTTAGTATGAGTTCCGTCAGGCATCATGCAATTAAGTAATTTCTATTAGTGAGATCTGTGTGGTTGTGAAATAACAGGATTTGAAAACAGGAACATTTTTCCTTTAATTATTTAGAACAACAAGTCTGGTTTTAGTGAGTTGTCATGCAGGGGAGTAATTTTTATTAGAGAGATCTAAGAGTTTGTAAAATAACAGCATTTAAAAACTGGAACGTTTTTTCCTTTTATGATTCATGTTGACCATAACATCAGATGTGCACCAATTCTTTTTTTTTGAATATGGACATAAAACAACAACGCTTGTCACTTTTTTCTCTCCAAGTGAAGAGGTGTAATCCAGTTGAAATGAACACACTGTGTGAAGCCATCAATCAAACCAGAAAGGAAGCATAATAATTGGAACAGTGATAATAATGCTGAACAGATCAACAATCTAATAAAATAGATGTTCAAATGTATTTACAGACTGAATGAGAGTTGTGTTATTATTAACCAAAGAAAGAAATACATGCCAATATTTACAGTAATGTTCAAATTACATTAATTTAATCCTATAAACATGCACAATCCCACTTATATTCTGTATCTTTTTATCTTTTCTTTTATTCATACCTTCTTTTGTATCAATAATGATCCTTGGATTATTATTATTATTGGAGAAAGTATAGTCAATTATTATTGCATAATTATTATTGTTGTTGTTGTTGTTGTTGATGTTGTTGTTGTTACCTTTGCTTTTCTTCTTTTTTTTTTTACTAGTTTCATGACTAGTCAGTTTATTTTTACTGCACAATTATATGTGTGTATACTTGTTGTTGTTTTTTATCTATTTGTTTCTGTTGTTATTTTGTGACTTGATTCTGAGCTTTAGCAATATGACTGTCCATATTTGTCATGCTAATAAAATACCCTTTGACACTTTGAATCTCTCTCACACACAATCCAAGGGGAATATCCCTCCTCAGGGCCAGGGGCTCATCCACTTTGATAGACTTTTATATACAAAAATTAGAAATATCTTGATTTTCTTCTGCTTCTGCATGGTCAAAGTTTCTTCGCTGCCCTCAGACATTCTCTTTGTTCCATGGCTCCTCCTCCTCCGGTTGTGGCATTTTACATAAAATTGCATGCATTTTGTTATATTTTATCTTAAACATGCTAGATGAAAAGTGAGAGATATGAATCAAGAAAGGAAGGGACGCAAGGACAGGAATGGCCCAGAGTTCTCTGCTACGCCGAAGCTGCCCTACATGGAGCTAGTGTAGTACATGTAGGTGATTTGGCTGGTGGGTAAGATAGGCCCTATTTAATTATTATTTTTTTGCTTGGGTAAATATTTCAAATGTTAGTTGTAACAACTGGAATAAACAGAGTCACATGCAGTGTTAGACAAAAGGCCTGGGCATGCACAATGAAGGTTGTTATGTGTGTGTACATGCAGAACCAACTTCCCCAGGCTCTCACACCAAGCTTACCTGAAAAGTTGGCAGCCCTGGCAGTAGATATACTGAGATATGGGATTGTTTGATAGTGCAGCAACGTTATGGTCACAGCCAGGGAAAGCTAAATTTGTGGAAATAGTATTATCAGGTTGTTAAAGTAAAACTCCATTACACCTGATACTCAAATTGAAACTCTTTCAAATTTTTATTTGACCATACACCTTGAAAAGGGAAAAGGAAATAAGGCAAAACGCTACAGTAATAGAAAAGAATAAAAAATATAAAATATAAAGTCTACAATTTTGTTACAATAAAATAAAGTAAAAATATTTAAAGTATATAAAAATGTAAGAATGTAGAACAACTATATAAATAAAATATATTAAGTATGTGGAATGTGCATTGTGCAGGCAGCAGCAGTATGGTGTGGTCAAATGCAGTAGTGCAATAGTAGTCCTCTTTTGTGCAAACATAAACCAGAATATGTAAACATAAACCAGAATGTGCAACATACTTGTTTTGTGTACTTCATGGCACAGTCCTCCAGTCCTGTGCTATGTGCAAATGTTCAGTATGGTTTGTTTTGGTGTGTTTCAACACATGTATGAAGGAAACATAGCATCCAATCAGTTGAGTCGTATGTAGATTTCTGGTTAAGAGACCGTATAGCCTGCAGGAAGAAGCTTCACCTCAGTCTCTCTGTGTTGGCCTTCAGGGAGCAGAAGCACTTTCCTGACCGCAAAAGAGAGAACAGTCCATTTCTGGGGTGGCTGAGGTACTCCACAGTGTTAACCACTACGCCACCGTGCCATTGAATATTCTGTCAGTTGTTATTCTATCACTGAAATTAAGCTTTTATCATATAATCCCAATGCAAAATTCTACATCCCTATAAGAAAATGCATGTGGGCTTGGGAGAACACATTGCTAGGTAGCAAACCCTACAGGAGGGTTAATTGATTCTGTAATTCATTTGACCTCATTAGCATGCTGGCAGGGGAATGAAGATTTATCACTATGGGTCACACTCCAGGCCTTGTCACCTCAATGGGGGACAGAAATGGCCATTTGCCTGTGCATCCACAGGAAACTGAAGCTTTACAAACACTTTCTAGAAAACAGAAGCGCTATTTACCTGTGCTATACCTACCTTCATTGTCACACTACCCCTGATGATTAATTTACCTTATTTTATTGTATTTCTATTTTTCTAGTTGGTGTTGTTACTGATCGTATCTTCCATTATAGGCCTATCTACATATGCAAATAACTATATATTATACAGTGGAATTAAAATTGGCTAGGTCAAAAAAGCTTCACATAAATTTTTATGGATTATATTACAAACATTTGGACAAATTGTTTTACTATTTCCCCAGTTTTAGTAAAAAAAGATAAGTCCAGTGTTCTTATCATTTTTGCTTTGTTATGCCTTCAATTTTACCCTGGAAATAAACAAGGCATTTTAGAAAAACAACAACAACAACAACAAAAATTTAAATGACATGTTGAATATTAATACCCTTCACTATTTTAGGCCAATATATATAATTTCATGCAAATTTGTGGTACTGAACATGCTATTTTCCTTCTTTTTTTTTTCAACTTTATTCTTGTATTTATTTTACATAAATATGCTCAAAATTTTAATACTGATAAAATATTTTGTCATTACAATTTCTGACATATGCATTCTTAAGGAGTTGCTGTATGTGAGAGTCATTTTTTAAATTGTCTATTGTGCCAAACTATTAATTTAAAATAATTATAACAAATATGATCACACTCCTTTATCCAGAACTATTACTGCTAATACACCATTCAATTAAATTCACAAAAGTGAGTTTGAAAAGTGTGAGGAAATATTTACAGTATAAATAATAATTATCAAGATGTCCTCAGGGAGACAGTGGCTAGAAAAATCTTCCTGAGATGTCGAAGGGAACGCACCTTGAGAGAAACCAGACTTAACATGAAACACATCCTCATTTGAGTAATAATGGATAGCAGAGTCATGCTGTGTGTTAGGAAGCTGGAAGTTCAGCATAACAGGAGAGGTGTTTAAGTTAATCAGCGAGTCCAAAACCATCTTCATTGTCAAGTGGAACCATCCCCAGTCTCTACACACCTCTTAAGCAGACTGCATGAATGCTCCATGTGAGGACAAAGAAAGAGATAGAGAGAGAGAGTGAGAAAGAGAGAGAGAGAGAGAGAGAGAGAGAGAGAGAGCAGTTAGGTATGGTCACAGCAGGGGTGGACTGGGACCAAAAAGTGGCCCTGGACTTTATGGCCCACAGCAGCCCACATCATAATACACTGGCTCATTAATGTAGAGATAAATTTTTAACACAAGTTACAAGTATAAAAATATAATACAA
>JAQMYL010000019.1:14622327-14633703 GCA_030014365.1 Clarias pachynema
CTAAAGTGTTTTTTGACCTTGCATACATGTAAACCTGTTTTAAGAGACTCATTAAGCAATATTAGCAACCTTTAAAACGGCATAATATGACCACTTAAAAAAAAAAAAAAAACTTATCAGTGTTTTAAAACACTAGCAGTGCTAGTCCCAAGCAAGGATAAAATGGGAGGGTTGCGTTAGGAAGGGGATCTGGCATAAAACCTGTGTCAAATAGTTGTGTGGATGGTCCGCTGTGGCAACCCCTCAACGAGAGCAGCCAAAAGACCAACAACAACTTATCAGTGAGGCTAATCGGAAAAAAGACTTTTGCTAGAGAGCACAAACAATGGACTGTGTTGCAATGGAAAAATATGCAGTCCTGCAGTCTAATGAATCCAGATTTATCCTGTTCCAGTGTTATGGAGGCTTTGGTGTAAGAAGAGATACAGATAAAGCAATGCACCAATGCCTAGTGCCTACCGTACAAGTCTCTGGAGGCAGTATTATGGAGTTGCTTCTGTTGGTCAGGCCCAGATTCAGCAACTTTATATGCCCAAACAATGAGGTCAACTTACTGCCTGAACATATTGAATGACCATGGATTTTTCTTCCCTGATGGCAGGGGCATACTCCAAGATTCATTGGGCTCAAATTATGAAAGCGTGGTTCATGAAGCATGAGACATCATTTTGCTACATGGATTGGCCTTCACAGATTCCAGCCCTTAACCCTATTGAGAATCTTTGGGATGTGCTGGAGAAGACTTCATACCAAGGTCTAACTCTCCCATCATCAATACAAGATCTTGGAGAGAAACTTATGTGACTCTGGACTAAAATAAATGTTGTAACAGTGCATAAGCTTATCAAAATGAAATAGTCTAAAATTTTGAAAGACTTGATTTTGGATTTTCATGTGCTGTAAGCTGTAATCATCAAAAAAAAAAAAAGTTTAAAATACTTCACTTTACATGTAACGAATGTGAAATATATGACAGTTTAGATTTCAATTTACTGAGGAGCACCATGGGTTAACTGGTTAATTAGTGTTATCACTAATACATTAATATAAGAAGTTAATGTAAAAAGATGTACAGTAACACCATATAGATGTAGCTAACAAACACAGATGCATCTTAGAGGGTGGGTCATTAAAATAAATAATATTTGCCTGTGTGACTAGCTATTTTAAATCTGTAAAGCACAAAACTTTGTAGAAGTACTGTAGTTCCCTGAATAATGTGTTAATCAAGGAGAGAACATTGAACTGTGCATAAAAAATCAGTCAGTGAAATTGAATATCCTCATTTATTTTCCCCCAGATTCTTATGGCTCCACATCAATCTTTTTTTTGTTAAAAGGTTACATCAGGTTATAGTTTTGTGTTGTGGTCATAAAGACTATGACCTGACATTGCTTTCAGATGAGCTAGGTACTCCTTTAACCATCAGTCAATAAATGTGCTAGAGTGGAGAATGATTTAATCTTATTTTTCTGATAAATATAATTCGACAAAAATTGTATCAGTCTTTGCTAACTGCTGAAACATTCTGGTCACAGTGGGAGGGAAAACAGTAGCTTTTGCTGCCATACAATAAGGAACAGGTCGATGGAAAGTAATGGCTTTTGTGAATTAGGTCTGCCTGTGTCTCTCAATGAATGAGGCTCATCATGTGGGTCTGGACCAACCCCTGTGCCTTTTTAAATAACAGCAGGATAAAGAACTGCAAATGAACAAGGACATGGATTTCTATTCATGACTGTCAGTGAAAAGTAGAATGTGAGCATGCATTTATATTGAACTAGCAATAGTACCCGTCGTTGACGGATAAAGAGTTTATAGAAATAGTTAAAAGGTTAAAGCTAAAATTAAGCTGATCAGCTTTAATGTAATCAGTGATATAATTATTTCAGGTTGAAGTCCATGTACACGTCTGCCTGTCTGCAAAGTAAATTTGATTTAATTTAGTATTTTACGCCTTGTTTACACTACGTTGTACTTCTTTCATTTTCAGCCAAATACACTTTCTATTTAAAGAAATTTATTAACTGTTGTATTCGTCCCAAAAAGCGATGGCGGCTGTGAGGTAATCTGGCATAAAACTGCTCATAACGTCCCATTTACTCAATATTTTGATTTATTTAATTAATTAATTAATTTATTTATTTATTTATTTGACAAAAATGGCTGGACAGACATACAGATATACAGATAGACATAAATTTTTCTGAGACTCGTGTCAGCTCCTCCAATGTATGAAAGGTAAAGATATCATTGAAAGAACGAGTTCTGACCAATGAACAGGCTAAACATTTTTATTTATATACGTAGATATAAAACTATGGATGGTTTTATGCCTCTTTCGCACTGTCACCTTGCACCTCCAGGGTCCGGGTTCGATGCCCGGCCAGCCTAGATTCCCGTCTCTGTGTGCACGGAGTTTGCATGTTCTCCCCGTTCTTGGTGGGTTTCCTCCAGGTACTCCGGTTTCCTCCCACAGTCCAAAGACATGTAGGTTAGGTTAATTGGTGTTCTCAAATTGCCCATAGTGTGTGAATGAGTGTGTCAGTCTGTGTATATCTGTGTGCCCTGCGATGGACGACCCGATGTCGTCAATGTGTGTGAGGGCCCTCTTGTTCTTTTAAGGATTTTTTATTTCTTTTGCCCCCAACATCTGGGGCTTTTTGGGGGTCCTGACATGCTCAAAAAGTCATGAAAAGCGGCAGACAAGTTGGAGTTTGCTGCCATTAGGACGCCTGAAAGTCTGAGCTCTCACATGAGATTTTGCTGCATAGCTTATATACTCTTGCACCTTCAAATGTCCCAATACTACTACTACTACTAATAATAATATATGTATTTTCCCATTTAAATAATTGAAATATAGCATTTTTAATGTTAGAAAATGAGCAAGAACTTGTCCCGGTGCCAAGTGATCAGCATCAAATGATGTCATTTGTCTCTGTGGCATTTATTTTAAACATACTATGGTAAGTGTCTTTCATTTTTTAAAAATCTTTTAGTTAACTGTCATTGATTATATTAATTGATCAACTATATGATGTACACTTTATTATTTACAGATTAATTTACATTTATTAGAAATATGTTGTTAAACTGAAATTATGGGTCAAAATAAAGAAATTCTCAATTATATCAACTTTGTTACCTGTAAACTGTGTACATAATCGATCATTATTCCTACATCAACAACCATTATCAGGTTACATATGTCACAGCACACATTATTCATATGGGTACACTTATTTTCTTCCTTATTTTCGCATTTTCTTTTTAAATCCAGTTTGTTTAAATAGATAAAAAGAGGGGATACAGGGCTCATTAGGATGCTGATCCTGCAAGGAGGGCAGTATATTTGGAGAAGCAGGGAGAAGCACAGCACTTTTGAGTGTGATCAAAAGTATGCCAGAGAACAATATGACATCATTTGATGTTGGCTATTTATCATTGGGGAAAATCTTTTTCGAGTTCCAGGACAAAGTTCTGTTAGAAACAATGTTGGCAAACTGAGTAATAAAATCATATTTTACCTTGGAACAAAAATTAGCTTAGTATATAGCACATATGTTACATTGAAGTGATGTATTAATTTGAACCACTATTTGTTATATTGAAGAAAAAGAAGGGGGAAAAAACACTTTGTTTTTGTACTGTTCTACTTATGTGATATGTACAGTACCCAGAATTGTAGAATGACTTGTATACCAACCCATTTGATTACAGAGTTATTATAACAGGACACAAAAACTTTAGTTTGCTTAGATGACATTTGAAGAGGGTACAGTAGCATTTAGAGCATCTGGCAGACATCCTTATATAATATAGAGCAGCTTAGACAAGTAAAAAAAAAAACATCACATTTAACTTGGTGATTGACACAAATGCTGGGATATGAACTTATAATCTTCTAAGGAGTAAAACATCGTCTTAACCCCTGAACTACTACAACTCTTAAACTAAATACCATGCATTTGGTTTATCACAACAACCCTTAGCTTTGGATTTAAGTCAATGCTCAAAAAACAATTCTGGCCAGATTGAAAGTGGAACATTTAAATTTAAACAAAGACATTGAATTGTGACCATTATTCATCCTACCTATTGCATGTTATGGTCTATAAACTTGCCACTGACCTACATAAAATGATGAATTAGGCTGGGGTCCAGGCAACAGGTTGTGTCACTGTATTGCTCCAACATAATCAAGGCCACAACATAGAAGGGGAAAGGTAGGGGTTGGGTGGTTTTAAGCAAAATTATTAGATGTCATTTTTATGACAACAACATATTTAGAAACATTGCACAAAAAAAGCACAAAAATTATTATTTGAATTGAATGTATTCAAAGAGAACATACTGTAATTGGTGTGAGTGTGAAAAGTTATTACCTACATAAAGACTTCTCCAGCACATCCAAAAATTCTTTAATGGGGTTAAGGACTGGACTCTGCAGTGGCCAATACAGTACATATGTGAAAATTATGTCTTGTGTTTCCTGAATCACTCTTTCACAATTTGAGCCCAGTGAATCCTGAAATTGTCATCTTGAAATATGACACAGGCACAGGAAATAACAACAACAAAAAAACAATTGCTGGAAAAATCTAGACAGCTGAACTAATTTTTTGGGCAAATAGCATTTCTGATCCTAGGCCTGACCAACAAAAGCAACCCCCTATTGTAACACTGCCCCGACAGGCTTATATTGTAGGCATTAGGCACAATGGTTGCATCACTTCACACGCCTCTCTTCTTGCACTAATGTGTGCATCACTCTAGAACAAGGAAAATCTGGACTCATTAGACCACATGACCTTTTTCCAATGCTCCACAGTCCATTCTTTATGCTCCCTAGCAAACTCGAGCTTTTGTTTAGTCCCAACCCTTTGAGATCTCTTAGCATTGTATGTGGAAATGCTTTCACTATTTAACATAGTTATGTATGAGCCCTACTGTTTAAAAAAAAAATTTTTTTTTAAAGTAATCTCTCATCGCAATTATTCAGGAAGTGTTTCCGACCATATTTCTTCCATGGTTCACCACTATTCTTCCAGTTGTTAATAATGCTTTTTTCAGTTCTTAATCCAATTTTAGTAGTTTCAGCAAATGCCTTAGTTGATTTCTTTACATAATGCAAGCCAATCATTTGACCCTTTCGAAAAAGAGTTACATCTCTGACATTATCACTAGATATTTCTTCTGACATTGATGTTTTATCTCTGCATCAGGGATAAATAAGTTAAAATAAATATGTTAAATAAGATTAAAAAGTGGGGTAAGACTGTAAAAATATGAAAGTAAGTAAGTGATACCTTGGGCCTGTTTCTCGGCTACTGGTCCAGGAGCTCTTCTGAATATTGAAAGCATTATAAATTAATTAGCAAATATAAACAGCTGAGTACTTGAACAAATAGCTGTTTGTTCAGTTTGAGATAACTTGTTTGATGGATTTTTTTTTTTTTTTACAAAACCTGATCATGCATCTAAATAAACATATAGAGCAGATTGAAATATACCACATAATGTAAATCCTCTAACCTTGTAAATATAGCGATGATGAATAAAAAATGTTTTCCCTTCTTTTTTATTTTATCATTCTGAATTTAAGTTAAGACTAAATTCACAGTCATTTTTTTTTCATATTTTTCCCCCTCATCCTTTGCTTTTTCCTACCCTACCCAGCTCATAGTGTGGATACAAACAAGCTTTGTTGTCCCAAAATTCAGGAAATGCCAGTAAATGTCTCCTTTAAACACATACTGCATTCATCTCTCTCTCTCTCTCTCTCTCTCCCTCTTTCTCTCTCTCTATCTCCCTTGCAGTCAGTCCATAATGGTCTGTGAGTAGTGAGCTGCATTATTATGCTTTCTCTCAGACTGCCATGAAAAAGCATCTTTGATTCTGCCTCTGTGTTTGATTCTCCTTCTCTTAGAAACACAAGCACAAACTAAAGCAAAATCTGTTTTTGCTGCTTTGCATTTTGGACACAATTCTGCACATACCGTATATGTACTGATTTAAATACATTAAAATGACATTTTTGTGTAGGTGATGATATATAAAAGATGGAATTCATATGAAACAACCAATGAAACAACACTCCGATTTTAAGTCGATCTCTATTCAAAGTGCTGATGTGCTTCCAGCCGTAAAAGCTTTCTGTTTTCCAATGAACGTAGATGATTGATTGATGACTTTAACCTTGAATAGTTTTAGCGGCAGATGTTTATTGACTCACTGGAAAGTAATTCATTCCTCTGCTACTTTTTGATGTGTGACAGTTTCTAAAACATATGAAATATGAATTATGATCTCTCCCAGGGTGGCACTGTGATGTAGTGGTTAGCACTGTCGCCTTGCACCTTCAGGGTCCGGGATCGATTCCCGGCTCTGTGTGCATGGAGTTTGCATATTCTCCCCGTGCTTGGTGGGTTTCCTCTGGGTACTCCAGTTTCCAACCAAAGACCTGCGTGTGTGAGTATGTGTATGTGCCCTGAGATGGATTGGCACCCTGTCCAGGGTGTACCCCGCCTTGTGCCCTAATTCTCCTGGGACAGGATCCAGGCTCCCTGAGACCCTGAATTCAGGATAAATCCGTATAGACGATGAGTCAGTGAGTGATCTCTCCCATAATCATTTAGTTGGTCTAGGTCACTGAAGGGAAATCAGCAAGTCAATTGAGAAATCAATTAACATTTGCCAGGCTAAATAAGCCGGGTGTTTTTTAATGATTTATTAAATGCCACTTTTTTTTAAATCAATGTATGACATCTGGGTTCATAAGAACAGATGTCTGCTGGACAATCACTCATCTTACTTATTCATAGCCATCTGGAGTTTTATAAGAAATATCCATTTTATTACAAATGACAACATAAGAAAAATATACTGTATAATTGGGTGGACTGGAGAGAAAAATCAACAGAAGTGCTCATGGCAAGGAGGGGGTTGCTTTCCATTTCCAAGTCCTAGAGAGTGGGCAGGGGTACAGTAATGATTCTCTCAGCAGTCCTCACAATCCATTGAAGCCTTCTTTTGTCTGAATTGCTGGTTGAACCAAACCAGACAGTTATTGAATTTGGTTTGTTATACACATATTGATTACAGACAACCACCTTGGTTAGACAACTTGTTGGACCTCACCTGAATGAGGCCATAATGCCAGGCTCGCTAGAGGGCGTGATGCAGTGTAAACTTCAGCAGGGGCATTTGTATAAACTGAAAAGAACAATGGGATTAGCACTTACCTGTGTTGGGCACAAGTGTCAATGGTGGATGTACAGTATAGGTGGATGTGGTGGGTGTGAATTTCCCCAGCTTCACCTGTTGCTGTCTGTCTAGAAGAAAAGAAAAAAAAAACATTTTATGAAGGAGTAAACAGATTTGTACTGAGTTTCTAATTGATTTATGCACAGATGTTATTCTATATACAAAAAATTGCAACAATTATAATATTATTCCTAAAAGAATTATATATACAGTATGTTATATACAGTATATGTATATAAAACAATCACTCAGTTAGAATTTTGGGACTTATTCAGCAGGGTAGAAATGGCCTACGTTCTCATCAGCAGGCAAAAAAGACTCAAAAACAGATCCGATTAATTAGGATATTTTAAATGCAGAAATCTAATGTTTTTAGATCAGATCTGAGTCAGTTTCGTATGTGGTCCTATATGGGATACACATCCAATGCATGGTTACGCGACTGTGATCATGATGAATGAGCGGAATTCATGTGACTTCTTTGCCTATAGGCATGCTGGGGTGATTTGCTAGCAAAAGCAGCTAAAATAGCTAAAGTAAGGCATCTGGCTTTCCTCCTTTTTCTGGACTGCAACACATTCAGCTTGATATACTCCAGAGCAAATTCCCAAGCATATTTTTTCTAAAATTGCTTTCATTGTTTGAAATAAATCAGTTTTTGCACAAACTTATAATGTTTTAGCCCAGATGTTGTGTGCAAAGACATATAGATGTGCACATGCATGGCATTTCAGAGGACAGACGCATCCACAATAGAATCAGATAAAAGTCACTTTTAATTATAAATGTGAACTGCCATGACATGCTAATCTGATCTAATAAAAAAATGTGAATTGATCAACATGGTTTGTAATGTAAATGTTACCTTGGTGTGTTTAGCAGATCAGTTTGTTTTCAAACTGTCTGAATAATATCTCTCCTTGGTTTCAAGCTTTAAACAGAGTTCAGTTCTTTTCAAGTCTGTCTGAAATCAAAACTGATGTACTTTACCATAGGTCTAGGATGTTATGTATAATTTTTCTGCTTTGAAGTTTGTCACCTGGAGCACGAATACTATGTTAATCATTGGGACCAAATTCCATTGTCGATGATCGTCGTTGTTTTAGACTTGTATGAAGCTTTTGGAGTCCTACAAACCTAAATCGATTCATGTCATGGTGTTCTTTCGCTGGGAATTAGCTGTATAACTAGTTCTGGTTAGTCATATGGCGACAGAAGAGAGTTGAATTTGACCTTTATTCTTTACATTGTACAGGGTGGATAAAAAGTAATTCTTCAAAAAGTCATTGAAAATTGGTAATAAAGTCCATATTTCATAATTTTCATAAACTGCACTTTTGTTACATAGAAAAATGAAAGCAAATCTTTAAATTTTAACATAGGCAATGGCTACAACATCTTGCATCATTCACTGAGACTGTGGTCATCAGCTTTGCATGACAATTTTTCTTTTTGTCTCCAAACATAGTGTTGCATTCCTTCCTTTCACTGTACACCACCATCTCTGCACAAGAACAATGGAATTCCACACTTCATAGCATGCTGAGATCTTACTGTAGCTCATACCTAAATAGTCAAGCAGTCAACCATCTTTGTTTACGTTGCACGCTGCCTTCCGCGGCTGATGACTGTGCTATTGAAGTAGAAAATATAAAATCCTGTTTATCATCTATTTAGAGATTGTTTTTATCATGACTTTAGTGATACTCCAAGTTCTATAGCCATTAAATATTGCCTAGTTAATTTTCACCCACCACTTGTGATTCGTTTGGCCAACAACAACAAGATTCACGTATGTAGATGTAGAGCATTTACAGTATGTAGAGCAAGCGGCAAAAGAAAAATAATAATTTGAAAATGAAACAGAAGGTGTATAAGGTTCACACAACATTCATTCACTACTTCACAGGATTAAGTAATGCATACCTGTAGTTCATTAATGTTGGGGTAACTAACAGCATGTAAACATTCTTTTGCTTGTCTTGATGATTTGTTTACAACTGGCTGGTTTCCAAAGTCTATTGGAAGCTTTTAAGTTACTCACCAAAGCATGGGACAAAAAGAAGCACTTTGACTATCTTTTCAGGACTTGTCATAATCTGTTATATAATACAGCTGTTTCATGTCATGGTTTGCCTAATATTTGGAAGTATTTAGGATATGTAGTGTTGTTCAAATTTACAAAAAAATGTTATAGGCATCCTTGTGTGTCAGAGGCTACTAGAATTGTTAAATATCTGTAACAGCATTTATCATATTCATTTACTATGAAAGCAAATGTACTTTTTTGCAACAAATTACTCTTTAAAATGTAAATTAGAATTCAGAATGGAGTAGCGCTTCAATGTGAGGATGTAATTCTGTAATAATTTTGGCATTTCAAATGTCACAACACTATTGGAAAGGGTGGAAGATTATAATTAGAGTCGACTTGTTCTTCATCCTCCGTTCAATTTACATCCTTTGGTTTTTTACTGACCATCGCACTGTGTCTGGTGTGCATGATGTAGCTGCAGTTAATGTAAATTCATTTGTGACTTAACCTTTAAGAGTTAAAATTATTTTAATTTCATCTCAATTAGAGCAAGGAAAATGTTATGTTGGCAAAATTTTTACTTTATAAAAAATTCATAGATACAGTATTAAGTTCCAAACAAATTTAAAACTTTTGTCACAGAGTTATATTCAGCTTTATTATAAAAAGGTCAATTAGGTGCACTAAGTGAATGTCTAGTGTTCATGCTTAAAGTTATTAGATGATTTTCTTGCAGGAATGCGTACAGATGTCAAGATTTTCAGTTCTCATAAACCGGGCTCTCAGTTGTTTTTCTTTTTCTCTCTTTTTCAGTTCTGTGTTTGCTGCCATATGCCTCCCTGAGTGGGAAATAGGAGATAAATGCAAGGCCAGCAGAGTCCTTGACTGCAGATCTGTAACTCTGTCAGCTTTCTGCACAGGATGAATGACTGTCTTTCTCTACATCTGTTTTGCCTGCAAACAGCAAGGTGGAAATGTTCTTGGGGGGATGACAAATGGGGCAGAGAGACTCAGCAATGTCAAACGGAGACATCTCATACCTACTACTGCTCCACTATTCTCTTTTTGTATATACACTACCATATGGGCAAAGCATACGAGCAGAACGGTGTGATGCATTGCAGGGTTTGTGTTGCGCTGGCTGTTTTTGAATCGCCTTCTGCAAAAAAAAAAAAAAAAAAAAAAAACTTTGTAGCTATGCATTGCTGGTACATACTGTACAGGCACTGATCTTACCTTGTCTGTTGTTTCTATTGTAGATAAAGAGTCTCTACTGAGTACTAGTACTGCGATTGAAAAAGTCATTTATTATTTCTTCTGTTGATCTTATTCTCTCTCTCTCTCTCTCTCTCTTAACCACCTTTAACTTCTTTGGAATACCAAAAGTGCTCAAATGACTCTAAAGTCCTGAGGTGCCCTATTTCTGTTATTGAATGGATTACTGAGAACTCATGCACACCCATAACAGAAATAAAAAAAAAAAATCAAAAGTTATTATTGATTCATCTTCAGTAACCAGGTGTGTCCATCACAAAAACACTGGATGGGAAATGGGAATAAACCCATAAATTCACTGCAGGGCACATTTCACACACCTAGGGGCAATTTACAGTAGCCAATACACCTACTGAGTTGTTAGATGGTACTGTAGGAAAAAATGGAGAACTCAGAGGAAACCCATAAGGACCAGCAAAGAATGTGGAGAAAAACTTCCCACAGCAATCAATCTATCCATGCATTATTTTTGTACTACTGATCTTCTGTATGGTCAAAAGGGACTTGGGGCCTATGTCAGGGAATTTAGGGCAAAAGGTACAGTAGGGCCACCCTGAATAGGATGACAACCCATCACAGGGCACATACAAACAAATACAAATACAAATTCTCCAGCACCAAATTATTTACTATGGGCAGTTTGGAACTTTACTCACACTTTATGCACACCGACTGAAGATGATTTTTGGAACCCCCAACTCTGGAGGTGGAAGACCACAAGGGAGGGAGTCTAACCCGGGGAGCAATTCAGTGTAGAACCGCCACTGGACATGAATGAACAATATATATATTATCAT
>JAQMYL010000019.1:14635476-14654397 GCA_030014365.1 Clarias pachynema
TGTGTTTGTGTTTTGAGTTCTGTTTATAGTATGCTCCCAGTTTAAGCCAACTTCCTTCGTTCATGGTTTGTTTGTTTGTTATTATTATTAAAGACTCTTTGTGTTACACCTTAACCCCCTCTGCGCCTATGCCTCACCCACACCCACAGTCCAACATCCAACAGTACGTGACATTTATACACTTTTCATACACTTCCATTTGAATTCTATTTTATTTAGCAACCTTGTAAATATTGAATATTATCCAGTTAATTTTTATTTAATAATTTTTTATATTATTATTATATTCTATTAATTTTTTAAATATAAAAAAAAATGTAATTACATTTTTTATTATATAATTATATATATACATGAATGTTATTACTATATTGGAATATTCTATTTTTTATTTAATTGTCCTCTCCAATGTAATTTATTTCTCATAGAGAAATCCTTCTTTTAGGTCACGGGCAGTTATAAATGCATTTCACTCCATATCATACAGTACTGGCTAACAGGTCAAATTATTGGCCTGCATCAAACAAAGAAAACAACTACAGAGATTGGTGAAACAAATAAAACTGGGTTAAGCACATCTAGTGTATAATCAGTGAATTAGAATATGGGGTTGCTTCTGGGGTTACTAGGCTCAGCAACATTATTATTGCCCCAATCTGCATGACTATGTATTATGTATTATATGAATACTGTATACTGAATGGCCAATTTTTTCCATCAATTGATTATTTTTCCCTGATGCATAGGCATATTCCAAGATGACAATGACAGAATTTATCAGGCTCATGTTGTGAAAAAGTGGTTCAGGGAGCATAAGACATAGTTTTCACACATATGTTGGCCACCACAGTCCAGACCATAACCTCACTGAAAATCTTGTGTGCTCGAGAAGACTTCACACAGCGGTTTGACTCTCCCATCATCAATACAAGACCTTTGAGTGAAATTAATGTCACTCTGGATGAACATAAATGTTAATCAAAGCAAAAGATGGTCAAACAAAGTATTAGTGTTTTTTTTTTTTTGGCCAGGCAGAGGTTGTAGGTTTTAGGAGATTTACACAATCGAGATAAAGAAAGATGTTTATTTCATCTGTCACAAATCACAACAACCTTAAGTGCCAAGATCCTGATACTGTAATTGTTCTGCTGTGATACAGTATCTCATGAAACCTAAAGGATTAAGTATAATTCCACTAGGTTTCATGCAGAGAAGAGTTTCAAAAATTAAATAGTGCACAAAAAGCCTTATATACCCGAGAATCTCTAAGACATTAACTTGTAGACGCTATGGTTTCCAGAATCAGCAAAATGAAAAATATATATTTTGATGTAATAAATATAATTTAGTGTATTTTAATGTAATGTAATTTTAATTTTGCTCTGTGAACGTACTGTATGTTTGAAGGTTAAACTGATCAAACATTTATTTGGGCAAATTTAAATATGGCGCTAAGACACCAAAACAATTGCCTATATTGATGCAGCTGTTCTATATAAAGACATGCCAGGTGCTATGTTAAATTACAAATTTTTAATAAAAAACAATACTAAATTAACCACGAGTTACATTTTTGCTGAAATCACAGGAGTTTAGCAAGGACTATGCTATTAACCTTTTTTTTTTTCCTTTAAAAAAAAAAAAAAAAGCTAATTGAATCATTTGAACCAGATGATGGGATATTTTCCCCAAAAAATTATCCTCAAAATTGTGTTTGATATAGACTCAGACCTTTGGACCCAAATGTAATTGGCTCACAAGCTCAAGTGAAGTCTCAAGGCACCTAGGCACTATTATTAAAATTAAATGAGCTTAATTAATGAACCTGTGCATATTAAATGGGCACCATGCACCAAACCAACAAGCACAGCATGCTGCTAATGTTCACGATTCAGCCTGCAACAGTTTGTGCTTTTTTACTGACCGTGCATTGTACAGATAACTGACTAATGCAGTATTTAGTGAAGCGATTTCCATCAAGTATGCTTTTCCACTACAATTGCTAAAAAAAGAAAACCAAATAGAGGTTTTGGTCCAAAACAGTCCATTATGTTTATTAGCAATAAAACAAAAGGCAATGCATTATCAAAATTAATGATTATGCTTTAATCAAATGGTTTAATGTTATTCATTTCTTCATCCATCCATGAGATTTTTCTACCTTAAAACCAAACTCTTATTTAATGTATTATTTAGGTATTTATTATTTAATTCTTATTTAACACACTATGATTTTCATGGATTTATTTGAGTGATATTATGCTGAGAATAGCATAAAGAAGCCCTATATATTAATAACGTATTAAAAACTAATAATGATAATGAGTATAAGATAATGTGTAATACAAGTTAACATTAGTTACAAGTTAACACTGTAATAAAAGTAAACACTAGCTAAAGGGTTTGGGCCTTATAACATCACACCACAGTGCATTATGTGAATTTTGCCATGTCGGACGCAACATCTATTACATCAATGCCCATACTCAAGGCTAGGAGCAAGCATGACAGCAGTAAAGCTGTGCTGCACTGCAGTTACCAAATTCTTAAAGACAGGTGACAGGACAAGTACACGGTCCTCAATCCTAACTAGTGGACACTTAAGCATGCCGGATAAGTATAGTCAATGCTCAGTGATTACAGAAAGATGTTGAGAGGATTTTCACTAATCTCAAGTGGTGCATTATGCTTGTACAGGAGATGAAACATCTCAGTTTTTGGTACCTAAGACCTATTGTGAAATATTTTTAAGGCAGTGCATCATAACCTGATAGAAGGTCACAGAGTGCAGGGGAACACACTGTGTCATAGCCTGTTTGTACTGTTGACATTTGAGGGCAGACTTCCCAATGGTATACATCCCATCCCAATGCCAGCAGATAAACCCATTAGTTACTGCAAAAGCACCATTGCACTTTTTATCTTTGATTGAGTTTCATTTAAACAAAGACACTGTCATGGACATAACCAGGCCATTAGATAATGGATGCATGTGGGCATCACTTTGTATCAGTGCTATACAATATCCAGAATCAGTGCCTCTACCCAACATTTCTGATTCTGACTGATCAGGGCACAATTTTTACATTAAACCTTGTGGCATCCTAGATGTCATCAGGGAAATTCAGGTTGAAGTGGCTTTTTTCTAGGAAAATAAAAAATAGAATCATTCTTGACATGAGAGCAAATCTCCATGCACTGTGTTAAGTAACACAGGAGAATTTGTTACAGGCTCATGCCGAACAATCCTGACTGTAACATCTAAATTTGAACACAAGAGGGAACATGCTCTTATTACTACCCACATCAAGTTTCAAATTAATCACAAAGTGACAAATACCCTTTGAAGTCTTCAAAGGTTTACCACCTCAATCAGACTCAATCAGTGAAGGGAGGCATTCCCTGTGTCTCTGGCAATCGCAGTTCCTGAGATGGCAGCTTAGTTTCCCTGTGGAGACCACCTCTCACTGTCACAGAGAGAACAGGTTGTAAAAAAGAGTTTCTGGATGTCTTTTCACCTCTGCCCGTTTACACTGATCTCATATAGTGCCATGATGTGACTTCTCCCAGTGTGGTGGTACACGGTCACCCACATGATTTGCTTGATTACAAAAAATGTTGTTCATGATGAATTTAAGGCTATGCTTGACATAAGGATAATAGAAGAGTTGCACAGTGACAGGAGTAGCCTAGTTGTTTATACTATACATTTTGCTCCTAAGATGCCAGTGATCTGCCCTCTGGACCTGTCTGACTCATCCTGGTGACTCGCTTGTGGTTAGAGATCACATCGCATGGATGCTCCGTGTGGTCTGTCTGGAATGCATGTGGGGACAGGGGATGGTTCCACTTTTCCAAGAAAACGGTTCTGGTCTCGGCTGATGCTGACAGCTGTTCTCAGAGGACTCATGACTGCAGTCACTCAATAGTTCAGGACTGGAGTTTCCTACAGTCAACCTGAGCCTCCGATAACAAACTGGATTCCATATTAATTTACAAACATCTCCTGTTATACTGTACTTCCAACCTCCTAACACACAGTATGATGCAGATCAATCCCTGCTTTCCGTTATCACCCAAATGTGGATGGGTTCCCTGTTGAGTCTGTTTCCTTTCAAGGTTTCTTCCTATTGCCATCTCAGGGAGTTTTTCCACTGTCGCCGTCGCCCTCAGCTTGCTCATCAGGGACTATCTGATCATTATGACTCATACACATTCACATTTCATATTTCAACTTCCATAATTCTTATGCTTGTGTAAAGCTGCTTTGTGACAGTGACAATTGTTAAAAGCGCTATACAAATAAAATTGAATTGAATAAAATTTAATAGTTGTCTTGGTACCCAAGTCTGATGGTTTTGGGTTTTGCACATTCAATGCAGTGTCTAATTACGATGCTTAACCAGTGACCTGAACTGATGACCAATGGTGGGGGTGTTTATAGGTGAGGGCATGGTTTGGTGTTGGTATGTGAAGGGAGCAAGGGTCAGGTGAAAGGAAAAGAATGCACACCTGATGAAAATGTGTCTAATTAGTGCTTGTCTGTTTTCAGTGATCCTGAGGAAGCATTAAAAGGACATGCAAGAGGGTGAACGGAGAGAGAAGTCCACTTGAGTCAGCCCAGGCATCTATGTGTATATGCTGAAAAGCCTAGCAAATTCAAAACAAGCTAAGAATAAACATTAACTCTGCTACCAGTGCCCATTTCCCTTCCCTTACATAATCTTGTCACACAAAGGCTCCCAGTAGAATTCTTTAAAATTCTCAAAACATCAGAGCAAGGTTAATCGGGCAATGTTATGATCATTGGGGCACCATTGGTTTTAGACTGTTTTTGAAAATGAGAATTACTTTAATGAAATCCAACCTAAATGATTGCATGCAATTGAGATACCATAGACAACTTTAAAACAATATTCCAGAATAGCATTTATTTTTTATCTTTCAACAGAAAGACATCCTTAAAATGCTAATTTTGCTGATGCAACATTTTCTTTCTGTCTGCAACTAAGCGCCAACTGTACCCTGAGTGGGACTTAAATCCTGGTTACAACAAAAAGAACTTTGTCAGGCAACACACAGCACAAAATTCCTTTTCAAGTGCCAAAAAATACTACACAACTGCAATTTAACAAGATATTTAATGAAGAAGCAAATAACAACAATAAAAACCACTTAACATCCAAAAATCCTTTCTGTGAAACCAAACAGTAAGCAGTTTATTAACTGTACAAATCATATTAGATAATTATAGTAGCAAGGCTGAGGAATCCTGTAGAATAGCTGGACTGTTTGAATGCAACATGCAACGAGTTTAACTGTGAGCAAATATTATTCACTGATTTTCCACCTTTGTGTTGTTTTATAACTTGTTGTTTCACTTCCAAATCAATATTTCAGTGGATTTGTTGCTTGCTGATTTTGCAGCATTTTGGAGCCACAATGCACTTGACACAAAGCTGTCTGTACATTTGTAAACAATGGTCTGGAACAAAGTCTCAATATAATTTGAGTGTGTTCTGAATGGATTTTTTTGAGCAGGTTGTGCAAACTACAGAATTTAAACTTTTATTACATTAATCATCAATGTCTTGCCTACAAGACAACACTATTTCAAACCAAATAACAAGTTCATAACAAGAGTTAGATAAGTACAAGATTCATACTGCAGGTTTAGTCATTTAATGATGTTTCTACTACTGTAGGTGATGATACAATACTATCAATTTGGGGCATTGGTGGCAGGTTTCTCGCCTGTCGTGCAGAAGGCCTAGGTTTGATTCCCAGATAATGCCCAAACCTCAGCCATTGGATGCAGTGCCACTCTCAAGCTCAGATAAAATGGGATGCTTACATCAGGAAGAGCATCCGGTATAAAAACCTGTGCCGAGTTGTTGTGAGAAGAGGATGGTCCACTGTGGTGACCCGTCTACAGGAGCAGGCAAAAGACCAACATTACCTATTATGCCATCAAATATACTGTATACAGGTTAATTCTCCTTCATATAAAATAAAAGAAACAAAGTAAGTCCTTATGTGGTAAAGATTTTGCTTCCTTTATGCCTGGGGAGCAATGAGTGAAGTGTTTCTTCTGTGAGGGGTGAGATAAACAGTGCATTATATGTATAAACTGTATGTTTGTCATTATTGTGACAGTGTGTAGAACTGTATGGGACTCAATGTTGTTTGTATCTACACTAGCAGTCAAAAGTTTGGACACAAGTTTGGATTTATTTTTTACATTCTAGAACACTACTGGACTTTTTTTTTTTTCAAAATTATAAAATACATATGGCATTAAATAATTAAGTAACAACAAGAACAACAGTGAACCATTATTTTAAGACACAAGGGCCTGTTCAGCACAGCCCAATATGCAGCTGGCCAAGCAGGCAAAAAGCCAACCCAAGGCCGGTTCACCCAGCCCTTAAACTTCCAGATACCAAACTGATTAAGCATAAGCAAGTCTGATCCCCGGAGCCCACACCCTGCAACCCACGGCACCCCAAGGACCCGCTAGAAATGTCCTGATGCCAGACACCACAGCACAACCTCAGACGTCTTGTGGAGTCATATACAGTACATACACATGCACACACAAATATTAAATACTGTAATTTAAACGTCTGCTAAATAAAAAGAAACTCTTCATTAGAAACAGATAGGAAGATACAAGTGCATGTCAAACACATGTTAATAATCAGAATATAACAATCATGGGTATTAACATCAGTCAACAACATGTCTCAAGGCTGGACATGGTGAAAAACAAGAAGCAAGATAAAAAAATTTAATATCAATACAGAAACACAAGGCTGGAGAGACAGAGGGTATAATTCGGATTGAGTAAGTTTTTTGTGTGAGTGTTTGTGTGTGTGTGTAAGTGGGTTCTAGTGTTCACAATCAGTAATCCGGTGAGTTGGGTCATGTGTGCTGGGAGTTTGAGTCCTTGGCGACCATGTTTGTAGGCTGTGCTATGTTCTGGGTAAAATAATAGAATGAATTATTATTTAATTAATTAAAGTCCATTGAAATGTAAAAATGTTTTCCTAACACGCAAAGTATGACTTGATTGAACCGCTAAGTATTTTAAATAGCATTAGTACATCAAATGAGAGTTCTAACATGAGTTGCTTTAGTATTTTAAATGCATTATTACTCTAAGGAGCTTGGTTTTGGGGCAGAGAGGTTTGTGCGGTTCAGTGATGAAGAGTGGCAGGAACGGAGTCCAGCAATGGCATTTTCATTTGCTGCTTTAATGCGTGCAAGGGCTTTCTGTGTTATCAGCTTTTGTCAGGAAAAGACTCTGTCTTACGTTTGACAAGCAGGGAAATTGGAACATGGGTGAAGGTTTAGGGAACTCCTAAAATCTCTTTTGAGAAACACACAGGGAAAAATGCAATACCAGTATAACCAGAATAGCAAAATGCTATACTAGAAGAAATTACATTCTTTCAATGGCAAAAGCCATTTTGGGTATTTTTTGTCCTTTGGAAAGAGCACTGTAATGTGTTGCTAATTTATTTTAATAAACAAAAAAATAAAATAGCAATGTTGCCTTACATTGCTATTTTTAGTTTAACATTGGGATGTTGCTATTTGACTAGGGCTTTTCATCCAATTTTGGGCCAAACTTAGGCCTTAAACAATCTCAGTTCTGCTCATCTTTGTCAGGTTATTGCCAGCACTGATGATCATCAAAACACCAAGAATATCTCTGCAACACCCCATTCCAACCCACAGTCTTATTTTTGCACCTGTCTTTATGATTTTGAAAACACAGTCCATAGTCTTTAGAATAATTAAAAATTATAATTCTATGTTTGCAATTCTCAACAAATGTATTTCTTTTTTCTTCTAAAACTCTATAATCCATGCCATCTGATTGTTTATATGAGGTTTATACACAATAATCAAGCTAATGTGTTTAAAATATATAAACAAAAGCATCTATAAGGCATGTTATTCAGCAAATATGTTTGACAAAAGTTGATTCACAGGAACAGTCACAAGCCACCAAAAATTAAATTTTTAAGCATTATTTTGTCTTTTTTCAATTACCAAACTGTTTTTTATTTTATTTTTTTAATTCAATTAATCAGAATTGATTAATTAAGCAATATTACATGATAGGGAGTGATATTGTATTGAGTATCAATGCAGCTGTAATTTAGTCATTAGCATTGAAGGTATCACAGCCATGCTGATATTTAGTACAACAGCACAACCTCGTTTGTGATATTACTTTATACAACAGTTTTACAAATGCCATTTCTTGTCATCAGGTTATGTATATTGTTTATCCTCCCTTGACATGTTTAAATAGCATTGGACTGGTGACCATCAGTTAGGACTTACAGTTAGTGTAATTAACAGGGGTAAAAATAGTTTTAAATTCTTACAGGTACTATGTAGTCAAAAGCTGAGGAGAATATTTAAGAATAAAAAATACATATTTACTTTATAATTTCACTTATTTCACTTTAGAATATCAGCTACCCTTCAACTTCCAGGGTTGGATCCCAAATAGAGTTAGGTGGAAAGCTGTACTGTAGGTGTGCTGTAATGTAGAGTGTATAATCCCTTAATCCAAACACCAAGTAGTGCGCATGATCAGGGGTTACAAAGGTGCTTAAGATTCAGCCTTGATTTTGAAGTTAGATACAGTAGCTTTGTAGCTTGTGTTAGCCATAAACAAAAGAATAAAGACAGTTCAGAGGCAATTCACATATTTTTCAAGATATTTCTTTATTGAGGGAAAGCCCCTTGAGATGCTCCATCTCATTTTCGAGGGGGACCCTAACATGACTTGTACTTTAGTACGATTAGATGTGTTTTCTTGCTAAAAGTGCTTTTGTGACTTGTTTTGAATATAGTTTTTGGCAGGGAGCTGCTCTCCTCTCTTTCCAGTATAGCACTACACTGACCTACTTTCACCCATGCTGGTGACCAACAGTGTAATTAGCCATACATATAGTTAAAAGTCTCAATCTACTGCGGTGCACACAAACATACACACACTCACATAATCTCTCACACACTATGGGCAATTTGGAAACTCCAATTACCCCAACCTACAAGTCTTTGGAATGTGGGAGGAAACCCGGAGTACCCGGAGGATACCCATCAAGCACTGCATGCCAACTCCATGCACACAGACCAGAGACGGGAATTGAACCCTCTACGCTGAAGGTGGAAGGCAACAGTTGGAACAAACTGTTGCATGATTTTCTATAACAGCACCTCAGACAGAGGTGACAGCTGCAAGTTTTGAGCTTTGTCTAATTTTTTATTTCTTACGCAACTCATATATTTAGCTTATCTTATAGCTTATTCATTTTCCAATATCGCTGCCTTTCATAAAACTGCACATTTCTATCATGTTTGTATTGGTTCTCGATTTATCACGGATTATTCAGGTGAAATCCAGGACATCGCGTCTCTCTTCTTATTCCATTTTTTTTTGTGGTTGGCAAGTGCTGCCCAAGGACTTTTATAGCTATATAAGTTGTGGGCTTGCCCAGATAGGTGCTCACAGTGAGAATCAGTGACATTATACATTACAATATAAAAGAGGGCATTATGATCCCTCCAAGGTTTTCTTTCTTCTTTTATTGTGTAGCAACAACAATTCAGGAGCTAGCTAGATAAGGGCATTTGGGATTAATTCACTAAAATGGCAGTGTGTGAAGACTGAGGTTCACCGAGTTTTCTCATAATGAGCAGTTCCGGCTGCCAAGGACTCCACATAACCATGTCTCATATGAGTCATGGCTCATAATTCCACTCAGCATTTGTTCCAGACTATCTTTGCTAATGAGCCATTAGCTTTCACTCACACAAAGTACATCACCTTTGCTACCTGTGGAGGAATGTCGTCATGCGGATATATTGCTCTTATACACAAGCATACAAATTCAGATTTTATTAGCAATTAGATATGCAGATAGTCTGAGGCCAATACAAGAGCAAACAAAACCCAAAAAATCGTTCACTTCATCCGCAAGTCAAACTAGATCATTCAAAAGTTTTAAACCCACAAAACAAACAGAGAAGTGTATTGAAATACTAATAGATTTTGTAGTCTAGAATTAATTGATGAATTTTCATTTTTGTTTATTTTAAGAAGCCTAAATTTTGTATTTTTTTAATAGTCTATGTTTATACAGTAAACCACCGTCTTCTCAAAGAAGAAAATTGAGACATATGTGTTCATAAAATGGATTTCTCAATTTGTATTAATTTAGACTCTATTAGACTATGAAATTCTGAATGCATTAAGACTATTAAAACATGCAATTATGCAGTGAACAGTGAACATGTTCAACATCCATCCATCTATTTTCTGAACAGCTTATCTTGTGTAGGGTTGCACGGGCCTGGAGTTTATTCTAGGAGACACCTTAATGGGGTGCAGGTCACAAGAATACACCCGCTCACATGCCCAATCCCACACTACAGACAATTTGGGAACACCAATCAATCTAGAGGTATGCAGATGAAAACCACCAAGCACCTGGACATGTAAACTCCATGCACACCAGAGGCAAAATTTGAAGCCAAATCCCTTTTGTTTTTTTTGTTTTTTTACAGTGTTTAAAGCTTATTTATCTTTATCAGCTTAACACCAGTTTCATACTGTAATATTCAACTTAACCAGATTTACCTGTTAAACCAAAAAGATCCTGGGTGCTTTACACCTGTAAATACTGAGGTGAGTGGCAGAAAGTCAGCTTTGATTAAAGGATTTTCACATCTATAATTCGTGAAGCATCTGTGAATCACACAAGCCTGCTTTATCACAGTCCTATTAGTTCTGAGACCCTAGCAAAAGATCTATCTTGAATAATAAATTGTTAATTTTTTACTACCCAAGAATGGCCCAGGAGTGTCTCTACACCTTTCCTCTCATAAAAAATGCAAGTTCTATGAATTGAAAACACCCTCTATGCCCTTCTGTCATCACAAAGGCACCACATTCTCCTTCTACCGTGATTACATTATGCTATTAACCGCATGACATACACCATACTGTTACAGAATGATGAGTGGCATCATAGAGGCATGCATTGCTGTATGGATGAACACAGGACTGTGTGTCTGAAGTGAAGACATCTGGGCATTAGGGAATTGTTAACTTAATAGAAAAATCCATTCATGGTATATTCCCATTTAGCATACAGTATGTCTAGTATAGGCTTTAGATAGTCGGTGACCTTGACTACAGTAAAGTGGTTACTAAAGATGAGAGAGAGAGTAAATGAGTGAATGAATGCTTTCTTTTGAGGCTAAAATATATTAATGTTTTGTGTAGATTAGGCAAAGATTAGGTTTTCAGAAACTGTAAATTTTGCTTTACTAATCTATGATGAAATTAATACTTTAATAGATAGAAAAATGGATACTTACCAAAAGTGTGAGGGGGGAGGGGGGGGGACATGTATCCTAATAAATCCGGCATTATGATCGCACAAAAAACACACTTACATGCAAATTAGGACATCATCCATTTAATCCACTGGTTTTCTTAAAAACTTTAAGTAAGCAGAAAACTGGGCACCTGGCCAGTCTAGCAACCTGCAGTACAGAAGATAGTCACTTTTACTCTTGTGTGTGACTCACTAGAGAGGGAAGTAATCATGACTATAAAAACTATAAAAAAGGGCCACAAAAACGAGCTCAGCAACCTTGTGGGGACAACTTACATCTGCTGTAATTCACACATACAAAAAGTCAACCTTAACAGTGCAGTTTTTTTTGCAAGATGCTGAATACAACAACAACAACAATAACATCAGCAACAAAACTCAACATACTATTCAACATATTTTAGACACGGATGACCGCAAAATCAGATTGTCTCTCTCCTTTTTCTCTTGCTTAATGTGAGATTATGTCCCCTATTTTGATATTGTTGTAAAATAAATAGGACCCTGGCAATTGCATGGAGGGCTATACTTAAATATATGCAAAATGGATATATGCAAGTGGAATATTTTTAAATCTAGTAAAACCTACATGTAATTTCCTAAAATAAGATTACAACAAACCAAATGTAAGATTCTTAAGTTTATTTCCAGTCAAATGTTACCATCATTGTAAGCAAAAATGTCTTGTTCTGTTGGCAGAAAATTTTGCTTCTTTCAAGAAATAAATGCTAATGCTAGCAAAAAGACCTTCCAATAAGGTATAATAATATCTTTAAAAAATTTTTTTGCTTCAATCTTTTTGTAAAATACGATTAGAAACAAACTTCATATCTTAGGTTTGGTTTGTTGCAATCTTATTTTAAGAAAGTGTAGATAAATTTAACTATACTGCCCGGCCAAAAAAAACGGTTATCACTTGCATTTAACTAAGCAAATTGTTAAGAGCGTTCCATTGGATAATTACTGCAGTGACTAATATGTTTAGTTGGCAATACGTTATTTAACCCAGATGCAGTAAGTAACTTCTCATTTCTTAAACACTGCTACATACTAGGGAGCGTAAAGGATAGACTGTGGAGGATTGGAAAAGGGTCATGCAGTCTGATGAGTCCAGATTTATCCTGTTCCAGAGTAATGGCTGCATTAGGATAAGAAGAGAGGCAGATGAATTGATGCTCCATTATGTTCAGCAGCATTATGCGCACAAAAAATTAGGTCAGATGATGACCTGATTATACTAAATGACCAGGCTTTCCATCAATTGTTTTTTTTTTCCTTCCCTGATGTCACAGACATATTCCAATATGACAATGCCAGGATTCATCGAGCTTTGTGAAATTGTGAAAGAGTAGTCCAGGGAGCATGAGACATTATTTTCACACATGAATTGGCCAAACAGACCTTAACCCCATTGGGAATCTTTGGGATGTGTTAGAGAAGGATTAAAGCAGTGGTCAGACTCTCCTATTATCATTCCAAAATCTTGGAGACAAATAAACACTTAAAATTCTGGATAGAAATAAATATTGTGACATCTCATATGTTTATCAAAATGATGCCATGGTGGATGAGTGCCATAATCAAAGCAAAAGACAGTCCAATGAAATATTACAGTCTGTGACTTTTTATTCGCCATGTAGTGTATAAGGGATATCTGTGTGGCTTTACAGAATCATGTGGACTCTTCGCAAGAGATGTACTAGTGTAAAAAGCACAGCAGATAAATCCAAATACTCAAAGTATAAAGGTAAACTCAGGTCAATATGAATAACTTGTCAGACACAATAAGGCAAAGGGTCATATAAATAGTAAAAAACATTTAGAACACAATAAAGTAATAGATAAGTGATTGACAAAAAAGAAAAAAAAAACTTGTAAAGTTTATATAATGAGGACCCACAGGTTCAGTGTGATTCTCAAAGGTCCGGATCTGTACAGTGCATTTTATTAATACATGGAGTTGTTACAATTATCACTGCTTGTCAGTTTTTCGACAGTTAGCTGGTGATATGCACAAATTTCTTTGCTTTTTATGGTTGATCCAATTCAGGCTGATTACAAATTTAGTTTCATCATGATTATGATTATGCATCTGTTTATGCATCTGATTATGATTATTAATAATAACAACGACAACAACAACAATAATAATAATAATAATAATAGTAATAATAATAATAATAATAATATGTGCAATATTTTACTATTTATCTGCATTGTACATATGTGCCGTATTATATACACTTGAGCAACTGATTTTATTAATAAAACTTATCTCATTCTAATCTGTCTATTGAAATTAAATTTGCTTAATTATTCTACAAAGCTAATGGTGACTACACCATTTGAACAGTGTGTAAGTGTGTGTCTGTCTCTTTCTTTCATTTTTATGCAAAGCTGGAGTAAGCCCTTCCTCCAACAGACCTAATCCGACTGGACTTCTGAAGCTGCCTTTGTTTTTCTAATTTCCATTTATTCGGTACATCTCTTTGGTGCTACTATAAGTATTAGTTACATTCTGAGGATCAAACTCATCATTCATTTAATTGGCCTGATGTATTACTTTTTTTTTTTTTTTTTTTACGAACTAATGATCCTAATGATCCTTAAATGATTTCATTTTATATGATGATGAACATTTACAGTACAACAGAAATGGTTATGTAAAATAGAGTATAATGGGAATGAGTATTATTAATTTTAGTAATAAAAATTAATACAATTATTACTTACTTACTCATCGTCTATTCGCCTTTAACCTGTATACAGGGTCACAGGGGGCCAGGAGCCTATCCCATGAGACTTAGGGCATGAGGCAGAGTACACCCTGGACTGGGTTTATGCCCATCATATGGCACACACACATTGCTGTTGGGTAACTTTATACCACTTCTTTGCAAAAAAGCAAACAGCTCAGCTTTGCTTGATGGTTTGTGACCATCCATTCTTCTCTTGATGACATTCCAGAAGTTTTCTGGAGTAAATAGCAGTTTTTTTTTTTTTCCAGAGCTGTACTCACACCCTCATTTAATACAATTATTATTTAGTTGCACTTATTATATAAGGATTAATAGGGCACTTGTGGCTCAGTGGTAGGTCTCTATCCTGCCATGCGGAAAACTCCAGCCCCTGGATGCAGTGCCAGTCCCAAACCCCGATAAAAAAATGGGAGGGTTACGCCTGGAAGGGTGTCCAGCGTAAAGCTTGTGCCACTCTTGTGTGCAAATCGGGATGACTCCTTGCTGGGAGCATCCAAAAACAACAACAACATTATATAAGGATTGATGTGGTAATACTACAACTATAACTAATTGTATAAGGCCTAAAAAATAAAAGGTAACGAAAGTTCAAATGATCTTGGTAAAAAATAAAATATGCAAAGAAATATGTAAGTCCCAGTCTCATCTATATGCCAAATTCCAACCCAGTCTAAACCCATGGAATCGCCTAACCCCATGCCCAATGAATGGAATCCACGGCTGTGGGAATTTTAATTTAGTGTTCTTAATTAAGCCTCAGTCAAGTCTAGTGTCTTAGTCTTGCACCTTTTTATTCTGTTGTTCACACTTCTGTTTGAAACACTGTTTATTACCTACTTGTTCCTGTTCTTGTTTTGATATTCATTTAATCAACTTCTTTGACCTTCAATATATGATACAGTGCCAAAATGTTGCTTTGCAGATAAAATGAACACACTAGTTCATTATACGTGACATGCAGTTATATTGAGTGGAATTTCACGTTCTTCCTGTGTTCTTTTGGGTTTCCTATGGGTTTTGTGGTTTTCTTCCAAAAACATAATAATAATAATAATAATAATAATAATACATTTCAGGGTGGCCTCACACCTCCAGGGCAGTTTTAAATATTTCCTAATGTATGTGTGTAGAATTGACATATTCTACTCTTGCATGTCCGGATTCCTTTGGTACTTTGGTACTCTGGTTTCATCTTTTCATCTTACAGTCCTAAGACATGCAGTGTAGGCAGATTTGTCATTTAAAAATTTCCCATAGTGTAAGAATGGGTGTGTACATGTGTGCTCGTGCCCTGTGATGGGTTGGCACAACATCTAGAGTTTACCCAGGCTTGTGCCCTGAGAATTGCTGGGATAGGCTCCTGTCCACCCATGCCTGATAACCCATGGTCACCTGATAATGATAAGTGATTAAGAAAAGGGATGAATCGAAGGATAATGAGACCAAAACAGCTATTGATGCTGTATAATGATTATGTCATGAAGTAGGTCAAAATATAGACGCCCCAAAGGATATAAAACCTAGTGAGCATTTTGATGTGCTCCATGTATCAGCAGTACCAGGCTCATTACACATAGCCCCCAGATTTGCTATTAAGAACACTTTGCTTGAAGCTATTAAAAAAAATTCTTAATATCTATTTACTGTTAGATAGGTCATGTCTTATTATTAGCTTAAAATTACATTTTTAAATGCTATTTAGAATTTATATAACACTACACTTCTTATGAATAAATAAGAAGAACATAGTGAATAATAATAATAATAATAATAATGGTGGTGTAGTGGTTAGCACTGTCGCCTTGCACCTCCAGGGTCTGGGTTTGATTCCCACCTTGGGTCTGTGTGCATAGAGTTTGCATGTTCTCCCCGTGCTTGGTGGGTTTACTTTGTGTGTTACGGTTTCCTCCCACAGTCCAAAAACATGCAGATTAGGCTAATTGATATTCCCAAGTTGCCTGTAGTGTGTGAATGAGCAAGTGATTGTGTGTGGTCCCAATGATGTTGTGCCCTAGGTCTCCTGGGAGGGGTTTCAAGGCCCCTTGAATAGACAATGAGTGAGTGTTTTCCAGATGGTTAGTAAGTCCATAGATATTGCTGTTACAGTACTTCTAAGTGTACTGATTAATAGTTAATTCAATTTAACATGCTCTGTTATGGCCAGGATTTTGAAATATTTCCATGAAGCTCATATTGATTTTTAATATTTGACACCTTCTGTAAAAAGGAAACAAAACCAAAGATTTCATTATCAAAGTTCAAAATGATTGAAAATAAATTTTAAAATGACTTGTTTAATCAAAATAAAATCTAAAATTGTACTCTGAGTTAAGCATAATGCTTTCAATATGGAATAATACAATGTCTACTGTAACACAAATTACTTTTGGAAAAGAATCAGGTAAGGTTAGATTACAGGTGATATACACTACGATAAGTAACTGCATACCTTCTACTCCTGTTGCGCTTACATTGTAGATCTCTAAGTTGCCCTTCACTGACTGAAAACACCCTAAATATAGGTGTCAGCAGCATGCACATCATCACACACTGTAACGGTTGAAATGTGTGATGTATACCAGCCTTGAGGGAAAGTGTCAGCTTCGTTTGTAATAAGTCACAGGGGCACAGTGGGGCACAGGGACGAATGACAAAACATTATTATCACACATCACCATCTCTCTCTCTCTCTCTCTCTCTCTCTCTCTCTCTCTCACTCTTCTTGTCACAGTTACTCCCAACTCAAACTCAGGTACACAGAGCTTATCTATATGACACATAAGGAAAATTAATCCACTTTGCGAGAAGGAGGGGACGGTAATGTGATAACTTGTCAGGGAGCTTATCAAAATGACCCACAATACAGTACTTGTGTCCTTACTTGAGTTTTACAAAGTTGTTGCTATACAAGAAAAATAACTTCTGCTTAAAATTCTGCTTAACATCAATAATCATACAGAAAACAAAGCAACACATGTAAAATGTCTATATATAAATATTGTGTGAAATATAAACCCTTTAAACATTTACATGTCTGGGATTATTTACTTATAGATCTGTGCAAGGGTTGTGTACAGTATGTTGTGTTTTTTAAAGTGTTGAGAAGACTATATTGATAATCCTGATAAATGATATTGCAACAAAAATTAAGATTATTAGATTAATGAATGAATAATAATTCCCACACACTTTCATACCAGTGGAAAGTAACAGTATGTGAAAGAAACATAAGTCTTAATGAAAATCTACTAGAATCTATTCATGCTTAGAAATTACATAGCTATCTATTAACTATTAAAAGAATATTGTGACGTGCTCCCTAACCAAATGTCTATCAAATAAAATGAACACCTCAAAGTTAGGCGACGTGGTGGGTAGTGGTTAGCACTGTCACCTTACACCTCCAGGGTCCAGGTTTGATTCCCGGCCAGATTAGATTCCTGCCTCTGTGTGCATGGAGTTTGCATGTTCTTCCCGTGCTTGGTGGGTTTCCTCCGGGTACTCCGGTTTCCTCCCACAGTCCAAAGACCTGCAGATTAGGCTGATTGGCGTTCCCAAATTGCCAGTAGTGTGTAAATGAGTGTATGTGCCCTGCGATGGATTGGCACCCTGTCCAGGGTGTACCCCGCCTCATGCCCTAAGTCTGGGATAGGCTATAGGCCCCCCGAGACCCTGAACACAGGATAAAGCGGTATAGGCAATGAGTAAGAGTGATAAGTGTTTTTCAAAAAATCATAGTACTGTGTTTGGATTACTGTATGTAAAAAAACACCTACGAATAACAATTACTAATAACTAAAGTGTACAATTTGAGAACATCATTTTATTCAAGCAATGGTCAATAACATATTTGCTCAGCTGCAAAATTGTTGTCAGCAACATTAACCAATTTAAGACAATAGTATGTCTCTCACTTAATGCCAATCATTATTCATATTTCCTGTCAATTTATACACATCCCTCTTTTTAAGTGTTCTAACTTAAGTAGCTTGTGTACTGTATAACATGGCATTAGTAAGTACAGATTTGGGTTTTTACTTTTTACAGCATGGTTGTTAAGATCTAGTGCTGGAAGACTAGATTTCAGCACAGTTTGCTGATTTTTCTGGTCAAACAGCCCATTCAATCAGTCTACTAATTGCCAGGTTTGGTGGGTGTGTTTAAGAGTTCATGGATTATAAACAGTGGTGGGGATTGCCCTCCAGACCTGGATTTGAACACCCCTGCACTATAGTATTAAATTACACTCTGCACTGCTGTCACTCAAGCTACAGATGATTTTATATAATCAGAATCAGAAAGAGCTTTATTGCCAAGTACGTTTGCACATACAAGGAATTTGTTTTGGCGACAGAACTTCCAGAGACGACAACACACACACACACACACACACACACACACACACACAAATTAGCAACAAATGGAGTAGGATGTGAGGATGTGTGTTTTATCAAATAGGTCAAATAAAGTTGGTAGTATTACACAGCATATTGAACATATATGCTCGAGAGCATCCTGAGCGGCTGCATCACTGTCTGGTTTGGAAACTGTGCCATATCGGACCGCAAGACCCTACAGCGGATAGTGAGGACAGCAGGGAAGATCATCGGGGTCTCTCTCCCCTCTATTGAGGACATCTACACCACACGCTGCATCCAAAGCCACCAGCATTGTGGCTGATCGGACACACCCCTCTCACACACACTTCACACTCCTGCCATCTGGAAAAAGGT
>JAQMYL010000019.1:14693595-14705236 GCA_030014365.1 Clarias pachynema
TGTGTGTGTGTGTGTGTGTGTGTGTGTGTGTGTGTGTGTGTGTGTGTGTGTGTGCGCGAGAGAGAGAGAGAGAGAGATATGAAATGAAATTTTTGTGAATTTATGCTGGAGGGTCCCTAGCAGTGACAGGGGCATTTGGGGTCCACTATGGCAATAGCAGGGATTAATTTAGTCAGCATAGTGGTGCCTTGCCCCTCCTAGAACCCTCTGTGAATTGGAAAAGAAAGGAACAGATAGCCACTCTCCTTAGCAAAGCTAGGATTATTTCTCCTGACAACAGTGTGTGAGCCTGCCACTGCAGAAGAAATTATTAGAGTATTTGCCCGTTTGTCGTTCCCTTACCAGGTAGAAAGTAAATAGTAAAAGTAATGTTATGAACATTTATGTGCCAGATTTAATAATCTGCTTTGAAATAAGTTACTTGCTCAATGTAAAACAAACACCTGCACCACTTGCTCACGTATCGCCTATATCACTTAATTCTGTATACACGGGATATATACAGGGCTGGAGCCTATCCCAGGAACAGGGTGCCAATCCATTGCAGGATTGCATACGCATGCATACACGCACTATGGGCAATTTTGTGAACGCCAATTAGCATAATCTGCATGTCTTTGGACTGTTGGAGGAAATTGGAGTACCCAAAAGAAACCCACCAAGCACGGAGAGAACATGCAAATTCTAGGCGGGAATCGAACCCAGACTCTGGAGGTACAAGGTGACAGTGCTAACCACTAAGCCACCGTGCCGCTGTTATAGTACACCTGCACCAATAGGTATTAATTAGAAAAGCTAAACTAAATATTCTTACTTGGATTATCTAATATTTTCACAGCTGAAATACAAACTCTTTTCCCGTTAACGGCACTTATGCTAGCTATTCCTATATTCAGCTTGACCCTATCACTGAATAGGACATGTTGCCTATTGTGTGAGCTAGCATGTAACAGCATGTGTAGTGTGGAAAAAAAGGAAGCAATCTTTGAACTAAAAGTCCATAAAGTGAGGATTTCCGTGAATCAATTTCAGCTTTTCCAACCTTTGGTGTGTTTCAGAGCAGAACGGTAAGTTGTTTATTGGCCAAGTTCTGATTAAGTCGGATGACGGATAAATTGTTTGGAAAGTGAAGATTTCTGACAGGCGCTTACAGACAGATACTTAAACTAACTACACCATAATGCTTTTCATCAGCTGTGCTGATGCAATGAGGCCTGATGCAACAGCAGTTATAGCTGCAGTGCAAACTGAAAAGAAAAAGGTAATCTTTTTTTCCCCTGCTATTCTTACACTGAAGAGGAAGAGTGAGTGCCTTTTCTGCCTCGGAATGCATATAGGAGGAGCTGGCAGTAGAATTGGGCCAAATGCAAGAACTGTTAGTGGCAATGTTTTGAAGTGTAAATCTTGGAGGTACTGTATCTTAGTACCCTACAGTTGTTAAACAAAAAGACCCAGTTCATTTTTTTAGTGACTGTGTAATTCAGAAATGTAGCTCAGCAGTAGTAATTGGTGTGCTGCAGAAAGCTAGATCCTCCAGTTGACATAATTGAACCGAACTGAAATGCCTAACCCAACATTTTTACCAACGTGGCACAGTTACACAAGTAAGAGAGTAGACTATGCAGCAGTGTATTAACTGCATTAAGCAGTGTCAAAAGTGCACTGAAGCTGCGATCTGAGATAAGGGCACATACCTCTTGCAATAGCAAATGCAAAAGCACTAAGGTTGTGATTAATACCTTAATAATGGTCCAATGAAGCCTTGGGTGCAATGCATGCAGTCAAATATAAAGACAGACATGATCATTCATGAAGTATAGAGTGCATGTGGGTTGTATCGCTAACATGCCGCGCGGATGCTAACGTTACAATGCCCAGCCTATTCATGCAGCTCCACGGTATTTACAGAGAGCAAACATACCCCAAACAATGCTGAATGTACACTGCAGTGTGCAAAATAGATTTGTCCACCTTAGTGACTCCCTATAAAGACTTGTTTGCAATGATGATGTATTAGGCTAGCAGAGAGAGCATGTCACTATGATTGAAATCCAATCCAATTTTCCCAGCACTGGCTCCCGAACATTCCAGGTATGACAGCAAGTTCCCCAGATGGGTTTTTCCTGCATTGGTGATTTTGCTAGATGAGCCTGGCATACAGTATCCCACAGTTCATAAGAGAGAATGGTTTTGGTTTGTGCTGTCCCAGCTCACCCGCCCAGCCCAGCCTATGAGCGAAAAGCTTAATAGCCAAAAGATAGATGATAGTCTACCACCCAAAGATTGACACAGGAAAGCCTTGTAGAGTTTCTCCTACTGTGTAAGCTGGCGTACCCATGATCCGGTATGAGCTGCCACTAGACATTTTTTATGTTTCCGATCTGGGGCCGATTTCAGGTAAAATTTAATATAGGCAAACTCCTAATCAAAAAATCTGGGAGTTTGACTGATTTGCTATGCCATATTCCAGACAGACTCTAGCCATATCCATGCCCAGTGTCAGCAGGAGGCCTAAAAGTTGGCCCCTCTGCCAAGCACACACCTGAGCTCAATGGCGTGACCCCCTGGGTTCAGCATCGGCCCCAGGCATGGGTGTGGAGGTCTCTGACTCCCCACCAAAATGCCACTCCACCTTCTCGTCCCTATATTGGTGTTGGTTCTTTCTCCTGGGATGTGGATAACTTTGCACCCCCTCTTGCTTTGTGAGGGGCATCGGTTCCTCGTTTGGTTTTATGAGGACCAGTGCCCTGTTTCCTGATGACTGTCCAGGACCCTGCCCTGACTTTATCTGACACATCGAGAGCCATGCCTTTGTTGGAGTATTTAAGTTGGGGTAGAGTTCATGTTTGAATTGAATCTGCTGTGCTTTTCGTGTGTTCATTCTAGTTTAGTTACAGTTAATGCTTGAGATTCTGCTTTCGCCATATCATACTAAGTAACATGAAGTTTTCACCTGCATCCTTGTCTCTTCTAAACCTTGACAGTTTCATGCAACTTTTTATTCTACTTTCAGATTTTTTGGTGTGTTTTTAACATCCAAGCCATGAAAAACGTAGGGACAGGGCTTACATCAGTCATTTTCTTCTGTTATGAATTATCCAGTTTTATTTTATTTCTCCTTGTCTTTGTTATACTGTATGTTGCTCTTTGGTAAATAGTAAATGCATCATTCAAGAAAATTGAACATATCATCAAATCAACTTTTACTAAATAAAAAAAATACACTACAATCTGCTCTGTGAAATGTAACGAGGAGAATCTCTTATGTAAGACAGTATTTGTTTATCTTGTGTTGGTGGATATTCCATCTTTGCTTTGTTGACAGGGACACGGCGGTGCTGCTCTTTCTGGGAGTTTTATTCATAGGTTGTCATTTGTTGTTGCTGTCAAATTCTTTGAGATTAAATTATATAATGCATGTACAAAGTTATTTTAAAATATACTGTATCATCATAAATGTTGAAATGGCTTTACTCTGTTGAATATTCTATTGTAAATGCACAGGAGACAATTCACAAAGGTCTATTGACTGGCATAAACCTGTCAATCACCTTATTCTAAACAACATAAAAATAAAATAGTTTATGGTTGTTTAGATATTTTTGTTTTTATTTTCCAGTCTTAGCTCAGGTACATTTTTTTTTAGTTTATTTTGACGATCCTTTGCCCAAATTAGAATTGACCTAATTAGGTGATCTGTATATTTTTAGGACAGAATGCCACACGATTCAAATCAAGTACAGTAAAACCTCGGATTACGAGTAACGCGGTTTGCGAGTGTTCCACAAGACGAGCAAAGATTTTTAATACATTTTGACTTGAAAAACGAGCAAGTCTTGGTTTACGAGTACCGAGCATCATTTACTGTAGCACGCATGCGCTTCTTGTTTTGATGCTGAATGTCACGTGATCACAACTGAGCCAATGTTTTTTCTCTCTCTTGTGCTGCGGAATTGTGGGTAATCGTTTCCCCTGCTCGGTCTTAGTGCTCGTCTCTTACTGGGATAATCAACATCCGCGCACGCGTGTACTGTTTACAATAACACTGTGACCACGTGTGTGCGTGATTTATTTATTTATTTATTTGTGTTTTATAAGCACGTGTGTACAGCATGCGTGTACTACTTCTTATAACACGTGCGCACGAGTAAAGCAAAAGAAAATCTCATTAGAGAGGTTAAAGATCTATTTTCTCTCTCCCTCTCTGTTTCAGCCTGTCGTTATGTGTGTGCGTGTGCGTGCGCGTAATTTGACACCGTATCCCTTCACACACACACACACACACACACACACACACACACTCTCTCTCTCGCCTTTTTCTCGCAGGTAAATTTTTTTATTTTTACTTTATGTTTTGTATTATCCTACAACATATTTATATTATTTTAATGTATTTATTCTTTTGGGCTGAGGAATGAATAATTTGAGTTTCCATTATTATGGGAAATTTTGCTTTGATTTATTTGATTTTGATTTGAGTGTTTTGGAATACGAGCCCACTTCGGGAACGAATTATGCTCATAATCCAAGGTTCCACTGTACACACAACTTTGAATTTTTAAAATATGGTTTCATGATGTCTTCCAAATTTTCTACACTGACAAACTCTTTTCTAACTGAGCTTTCAGGGTATCCCTGGTTTAATTTCAACAATTATTATCTCACGTGCTTAGATTTGTAATGAGATAAAATGTAAGTCACTTTGCATGAGGGCATCTGCCACATGCTGTAAATGTAAATGTTTTAATAGTAGAATGTATACAAATGTATGAATACACATGGTGTATATCATATGCAATTCAATATGCAATATTCCAAAGTGTGTTGTTTATGTTAAAGAGGCACTTAAATGTTTTGAACTCCACAGAAAGCAGAAACATCTCTGATGATGGTAAGTGACTGACAAACTATTCAATGTCATTTGCTTTAATAAGAGAGCTTGAACAAAGAACTGATGATGTTTCCTTCTGATTTATGATACATTAAAAATGGATGTTCTAACTTTCTGACACAAAAACACACTTTCTTCAAGTCTTCTATTCAAGTATATATGCAATATGGTGATTATATAGTGCTCAAGATGGCACGATTAAGTGGTGGTTGGCATTGTGGTCTCACACCACCAAGGTTGAGTTTGATTCCTCTCTTGGGTCTGTGTGCATGGAGTTTGCATGTTCTCCCTGTGCTTGGTGGGTTTACTCCAGGTGCTCCGGTGTCCTCCCACATTCCAAAGGTTGACTAGCATTCTCCAATTGACTGATTTCCTCAAATCTTATTAATGAGTTACCCTGTCTATTAATAGAAATCGACTTTTTAAGCAGGAGCACTCCAAAAACATTACTTAGAGTCATACCCATAGAACAGCATGGATAGATCCAGTATTTCAGCATGTAAATGAAAGTCATTCTTCAAATCCGCTCAGTCTATCATACTGTAGCTCTTTCTGAAGCGGCACAATACAGCTGAACCTTCAGTGCCGACCTGTGGCCATTTTTATTAACAGTTTACAACTGACCTCTTTCACCTCCTCCAAAGAAAAGGCGAATTAGATGAGATAAGACCTCATTGCACAGATAAAATGCATGCATCTCTCATTTTGACAACACACACTTCCTCATTAAAGATTTTCCATTATCTCATTACTACATAGTACAATTTTCAAAGTGTTTTCTCATGACCTTTTCCCCCTGCTTTAAAATTTTATCCATACACAGTGACAGTCATTAAACTGTGGCGCATTGCAACTGTTAAAAGGTTAAAAAGACTGGAGAGAAGAGGAATGACTGTGAGCTGCACCGGACTGCGTGTGAGTGTGAGTCGTTTATCATGCTAATCTAAACGCCCACTTATTATCGGACCTCAAATAAATCACTGTCATATCTTGCATGACTCCTCATTATGCACAGGGTGCTTTAAAATCACAGCTCAGCAGTGGAAAAAGAAGAAGAAAAAAAAGGATAATCAAAGCATCATCAAGGATTTTACCCTTGTCATCGAATTTTGTAGGCTATTGGCTGCTGTAAAAATGAAGCCACTTGATACAACCTATTCTAGTTTCTGGTTTAAAAAATAAATATGTTAACGCACAAAATAAAATTGCAAGCCTTAAGCTGTTTTATCGAAACCATAAGTATCACTTGTGTGGAGGGCTAAATGACACTCTGACTAGACTGTAAGTTAGTGTCACTAAATTTTCATCTCTTTTAGCTCCCCAAGCCTAAAATTTAGGACTCTTGGTAAGGCTCAGCATTAAGGCTCAGATTATTGTTCCATTCCACTTTCCAGGGTTCTGACTTTGCTGTGTCTTTATTAAGGTTTGGTTAGTCCTACTTCTTAGAGCTTTAATGCTTGCTTGTGAGGCATCTGAATCATGGTGACTCTTATTCCTTATTATGTCTCATAATCAGCATTAATTTCGTCAATGGAAAAATATTCCTTTATGACCTGTTTTTCACAGCAAGGATGAGACTATAACTAAATAAAAAATACTCTCTGAATTACTCTCTGAAAACAATAGCTATGATGAAATGTTTTATATTTTTCATCTATGAATAAAAAGTAACCTGTATGATGAATGATGGAATGGTTATATAATTTGATGTTTTGCTATTCTTTTAATAAACATACAGTATAGGGCTCAGTATTGTGCATATCCTTTTTTTTTTTTTTTTTAGCAAAAAATAAGCAATATGATGAACAGACTTTTTGTATATTTATATAATATATTTAGTTATTTTAATTAACTACCCAAACATAACTGAACATATAATAACATATAATAATAATAATAATAATAATAATAATAATAATAATATGCTCATTTTGAGAGTTCTACATTTTTGTGATGTAATTCCCATGTTCTGGTAGTAGTAAATTTTACCCCTTTATAAATGTAACTTTTGTTCTACCGGCAAGGATTGTATATAAGTAAAAAAAAAATTCTCATCATTGTCCTATGCTGTGTTGTTTTGAATCCATTTATCTTTCTGTTCAACAAGCGGTGCACATTTACTACAAACTGCAGTAGATTACCCTATGATTGATGGAAAAAAAAAGACTGGTAGACTCTTGGTTAGTCCCAGCTGTTAGAGCTCAGAGTAATGGTTACATGGTTAATGGTTTACTCTAGGTATTAAGTCTTGGTTGGTTATAGCGCTTTCGGCCTGACTCTTTAACTTTTGGGTTGCTCCTTGTAATTACCCCTCTTATTATTGGCTTTACATAGTGTTAAGTTCTCTGACTCTTAGTTAGTCCGAATGTGTCCGACTATTAATGACTTTGATTTTGGTTAGTCCTACTATGTGAGGCTCTGAATCATGGTTATTTGAAATGCTTTGGACCCTGATTCTTTGTTTATTCTCGGCTTGGGGCTTTGACTCTTGGTTTGGTCATTGTGCTTAGGTCTCAGTATTGGTGTTCATTTATAGTTAAACTAGAGAATGAGTTTGCTGAGATGAACATAGTAATGGAAGATGTGGTTTAATGTTTTAAAGTTCTATAGTGCCTCCAGAAGGAATCATACTTCTATGTAAAGATAAAACTTTAATATAAACTTATCAATATCAGTGGGCTGAGAGGCATTACCTTAGAACTAATAATATATAATCTTTTGGTTGTCAGTTTATTTCTGTCCATACAATAGTGGTACATGTTAATAATAATAATAATAATAATAATAATATAATCATCACTGCATACAGGAAGAGCTTATGTACATAAATCAACTTTGAATACAGAACACACAGTAGTGCTTGACCAGAATAAGAATAAGTACAATAAGCTCAGTGAAAATAAACAGACATGAATAAAACACAACCTTAGAGGGCACAGTAAAGAGAATAAAGCCACAACAGGAGCATTTTGAAGACTTTCAGCATCAATAAACTCTGACTTCTACTGCAAACAAGCCATTAAGATTCCCACCACTATTGGAAAAGAGATTTGATCCACAAGCTCAGGATGTTCCCTTTTGCACAGAAAAACAGGGATAATGAGTGAGAGAGAGAGAGAGAGAGAGAGCAAGAGACAGTGAGAGAGAGAGAGAGAGAGAGAGAGAGAGAGAGAGTCATGGTCATTGCTTTGACCTACTGTAGCACTTCATCAGATCAGTAAAGCTTTGCAGAAGGAACCAAATAATAAAAATAATACTATCATTTGTCTCCTAGCAAGTGCTGCAAAAACAGAATTAACTGCCATTTGGGGATCAAAAAGCACTGACTTATGTTTTATGTTTTTAATCACCCCCTATTCAATATACAATACACCACTTTTAAAAAAAACAAACAATTTCTGTCATTTCAAAAACCAGAAGGTAGACTGTCTTGCAATCATGAAGTCCCACAATGCAACATCCTGACCATAACCACTTAGGGCTGTACAGTATGTGGCATGGCTGGTTCTAAGCGTAAGTGGGAGGCAATGCCCCCAAATGCTCTGCCTCCCTCATTAATGCCAAATATCCTCCCTTCACAATGTATCATCATCATTATGTCTAAAAGACATAAATATCTGGCTGCCAGAGGTGGGCAAAGTACACAAATCCTGTGCCCAAATCCTCCATTTACATGTTTACTTGAGTAAAAGTACAAAGTACTCACCTTCAAACTTACTTAAGTATCAAAACGACAGGGCTTGTATTAGCTCTGAGATTTGACGGAAGGAGAGAGAGAGATGGAATGAGAGAAAACAATTTGTGTAAGTGCAAAAAAAAATAGTTTTCTGTTCATATGACACCATATGATGTGTTGAGCAGCAGGGCCACCTTGCTAGGCTGAAGGACAAGAATTTGTACTGCAGTACAAGTTGTCTTGTTTGTTTCATAATGCTAAATGTAATGTTAAAATTTGGGATTCATTGATGTTGGCCAAAGCACACCTACGGTATGGCAATCCCTCCACTACTTACATTTTCATTTACATTTAGGCACTTGGCAAACGGTCTTATCCAGGGTTACTTACAAAAATACACAAGTTACAAAAGTTTCTGTCATTGGATAGATCCTTACACTGGTTTACTAGGTTGCTAACTTTAAGTACCATCAGTCAAACACTGTTGGGAAGGTTTTATTTTATTATTATTTTTCATACATTGGAAGACCCAAAACCAGTCTCAGAATTTTTTGTCTGTATGTCTGTCCTGCCAGATTTTGTCACAGCATCACACAATGCGCCCAATGACTTTTTAGTTTGTGGACTCCGTTTCCCAGGGTGCACCTCGGTCAGGTGGTGGGACCTCTCACCTGAACCGAGGTTGTTAATTAGTTGCCTTTAAATAGCCATGTTTTTGAGTTGGTCCTGGGACTTGCATCTGTTTTGTTCAGTATTGGTAACTGTTTAGTTTGTTTTTTCTTTAGAGTTTTGTGCTAGTTTGTTTGTGTTTTTTATAGTATTAAAATACTTTAAATTCTTAACCTCTTAACAACAATGACAATATTGTGATACACCTGCAATAATAGATATTAATTAGAAAAACTAAACTGAAATTTTTATATACTGTATGGCATTAATTATTTATTAAAATATATATAATATAAATGAATTTTGGAGTTGATTTAAGAACTATCTTTATCTGATCTACTTTTTAAATTTCTCAGATACAAAGCAGGATCACATCAAATATCAGAATGGGGACCATGACACGGTTGTTCATTAGGCTGATTTTCATAGACTGCCTATCTGGTTTACACAAAGTTATAAGGCTATATTGGGCAAGGGATCATCAAAACAGAGACCTTCCTGTCAGATTGAAACAGTCTGGCCTTCCTTCTTTGACCTGTATTATTAAGGATAACTGCTGTTCTGTGTTTTTTTTTTTTTTTTTCCCCCCAGAAATGTGAAATTCCAAAGAAAGTAGCAAAGAAAGGAAGCATGCTTCTCAAAACCGAATCTCCCCAGATTATCCCCAATAATTTTTGTTGTCCATAATGCTATGTATATCAAGGTTCCCTGGAACTTTGAAGGGAAAATGAGTTTTTTGTGAGAATCCTCTGTCCCCGAACAGGGGGATGTTTGTGGGGCTGAACACACGCGCACAAGCACCCGTGCACACAAATAGACTTGGCAACAAAGAAACAGCCTACCCATCAGCCTCGTGGAGAGAACCATGTTAATGCTGGTGTCAGGACTCACAGTGGGAGGTGAACTAAAAAACACATCCTAAAGAAATCTAATAACATACTAAGTGAAAAACAGATAGACACACAGACAGATAGATAGGATACAATTCATGTAATTCCAAATCGGTGTTAAAATGAATGTAACAATTACTACAATTAAACAAAAAATATAATTAAATACTAAAAAGTAAATGGTAATGTAACAGAATAAACATTCATCAGAATGAGGCCTTCCTGGTTCAGCATACATAACCAGACACTTAATTCAAAAATACAAAAGAGCAATTCAGTCAAAAAAATTAAATGTTCACAATAGACACAATGTTCCCTGTACCCAACAAAAATGACTTTTACTTCAACTAATCATTGAAAATAGCAGAACAAGAATATAATTAAATATGTCATGCATTGAGAGTCTAAGAGTAATTGCATTTCACCATGAATGTAATTAGGTACTGGGTTTGAGGAGCAGCATTATAATGTACCAGATCAGGGAGGTAGGGTTGTGCCTCAAAAAAGAAAAATGGGATTAAATGTGTCTTGATGCAATACTGTTTCACCTCTCATTTTAAACAAATGCTTCTTTTTCAAACTGATCTTGAGAACTGTTTTATTGTAATGGTCAAAGGAGCAAACCATTTACAAGTAGAAAGACCATTACGTGCTATTATGCTAGATCAGACAAAGACCGGCTGAAGCTGCAAATGATCCAACTGGTCATTCTGGAATTTTGCATGCATACAAAGCAGATTGTACAGGAATCACAGATTTCTCATTTACACACATCACCGGAACCAACCACACATGGCAAAGATTAACCAAGATGGTAGTGGTTCACCTCGCATGCTGCCCAAATGTCCCAGTTCCAGAAGGTCTAAATTAGAGGTTCCTCATGTAGAGATTCGAGGGACCGAATTCAAATCTAAATAGCCAAACAGCTAGAACTCGACATACAGTATGATCTAACATCATAGTACCTTTCCAGATATCATAAGTGTATCTGTATTTAGGACTCAGACAATGCACCTTTGGGCACAGTGCTTTGTTTTTAGCAAATCAATACAACACTTGGCAGCAGAGACACGTCCATAGTCAACCTGCCTGTGATTCCCCATGTTAGTCAGAATAGGCATCCATGGTAAGCTGGAATCCATACTGAATCCCCTGGGTAAGTTGTCAATAAAGCTGAGATAAAATGCTATGAAGTACTCTTAATGCATACAAGATCAAATTCAAAATGACAGGAGGCTATCCCCAGCTTTGGCAAATATCCTGAAACCTGTTATTGTCAATGAGGCTGAGCTAAAATGCTATAAAGAACTCTTAATACATAAGGAAACAAATTCAAAATGAAAGGAGGCTATCCCTAGCTGTGGCAAATATCCTGAAACCTGTAGTTTCAGCAATGGTCAACTCTTTACGCTGTAATTGTGCTGTAAGATCACATTAGGGGCAGTGGTGGCTCAGAGGGCTAAGGCACTGAGTTACCGACCGGAAGATCGGCGGTTCAATCCCCAGCTCCACCAG
>JAQMYL010000019.1:14716637-14741489 GCA_030014365.1 Clarias pachynema
GAAGCAAGAGAATGTTCTGTGAAGCAGAGAATAAGTGATTGTCTCAACCTACTTAATGTATGAGCTCTCACTTTATATAAACTAAATCCTGAAAAGGCAACTTGAACTTGGCCCAAGCAACTACAAAAAGTTGTGTTCAATTTTGTTTTTGGTCTATTTTTATTAATTACATAGGGGCAATGCTAAAAAGTGACTGAAGTTGCTTTTGTTGTTGTTTTTCCTGTTAAGTGGCTGCCACAGCAGACAAGTCAATCTGCACATTTATTTTGGCACATGTTTTATGTCAGATGCCCTTTCTAACTTTACCTTTCCATTTTTATCTGGGCTAAAGACAAGCACTAAGGATGCCCTGCACCCAGTGGCTAGGTTAGGGGCATTGACTGGGAATTCACCTTCCATAAGACATAAAAAGCCATGAAAAAAAAAAAAAGATTCAGTCAACCTGTCTAAGAACACCTTATGGTCTGTAACATCTGTCAACAGGTATCGATCTAAACTACAGTATATTAACCAATAAAATCATACCTTTAAAGTGAATAGTTTGATGTGCGCATCATGATTTAGGCATGCAATCTCCTCCATGTTTAAACTATAACAATAAGCTTTTCTTTGTCATTAGCAACATTAGTCTTGTATTTCCAGGGCGAGATGCAAATTTCAGTTACAAACTTGTGCGTATTTCATTTTTGGACTTTTTTCTATCTTTAAAAGGTCTTACCTGCATGTGATTGGACACTTAATGGGCACAAGCCTCACTCCAAGTATCTCTAGTGTAACAGGTTTATAAAGATTTGGCCAGTTTCCTGAGTTCCACCGAACCACCATAGATGCTTCACCAAAGAACACGTCGGTAGAATGAATCCTGTTCTCACGTCCATTTGGTTCCTTCACTGTGATCTCCCACGTGACATCAAAACCCCTGATGACAGCATGGAAAATAAATACACCCAGAACCAGCGTAATCATAAACAGAAATCTCATAGAGGAAATTGTGTTGTTACTATTTTAGAAATGTACAAAATGTGTCTTGGCTACTTGACTAAAAACTGAAGAAATATAGAAATTATGCACATTCAATAGTTTGCTTAAAACAAAACTATTTTTTCAATAATCTCACCATCATTCTTTTCTATAGTATATTAAGCAAATTAAGACCACTTCCAAAGAAAGCCACTTGCTGAGGTCTAAATCGAGGCATGAAGTTGAGGAAATAGCTAATGTGATGCAGTGGCACCCGATGACATCAATCAGAGTGAAAGAAACGAAGGCAGAAGTGCTGAATCCCATAGAGGTTTAATAGCTGTTGTTTGTGTCTCGGAGAGAGTGGAGACTATTATTACGGAGCTAAATCTCATCCTTCTGTGCCTCTGTAAACCCAGCAAGCCGACAGGGATTTGTCTGGGCACGAGGACAGAGCCAAGCAATTTATTTCCACGATTTGACAAAACCTTCGTAGTGGTAGAACAATTACTTTCACTCCCTCTGCTCTGCACAAGACCTCAGGGTTGAGAAATCGAGTGACTCGGCAGCTCTAATCAGAGGTTAAAACAGCGGCAAGGATCGTCAGGTGTGCTTTGGTTCCTTGCTTTCCCAAATGGGTGGAGGAAGGAGCTGAGATGTGGCCTTTAAAGGAACAATGAATAAGTCTGTAGACATCAGGCGTCCTTATGGACCTTATTGCATGATACATTATACATTACATATTGCACTGTACACTGTGAAGTGTTGTCTCTGCAGTAAGATACTGTACATACCTATATTCTTTATTGGCTATAGATCTGGATTAACGCATTAGTTTTAATTATTGTTAATGTTAAAAGAGTAAATTTGTGGCAAATTCTTCAAAAACCCAGGTGAAATTTTCTATGAGAAGATTATTTAGCATTTTTGGAATGAGTCTCTTTGAAAGAGTCAGAGGTAAAGCTCGTCCTTTATATTTCTTTGAAGGAAAAAAATCCTTTGATGTGATAAGATTATCATTTATTTGACACAATTTTTTCATAAATTTGCCACATACAGTAACGTTCCTGAGCCTAGATCTGACCAACTGAAGCAACCCCAGATCATTACACCGCCTCCAGAGGCTTGTACAGTGGGCAGTATGCATGATGAGTTCGTTCTTTTCCATTCTTACACTGGTGCGCTCATCGCTCTGGAATAGAGTCAAGATGGACTCATTAGATCATATGACCTTTTTTAAGTCAAACCTTTATACCTTTAATCTAAAGTTTTTCTCCTGATCTGGCTCACTACAAACGGTTTGCTTATGGCCACGCAGCACTTTAGTCCCGATCCTGAGGGTTCTTATCGCATTGTGCATGTGGAAATGCTTTTACTTACACTATTAATCATAGCTGTGATTTCTGCTGTTTTTTTTTAATCAATCTCTGTATCTCTATGCTTCACAGATACTACGCTCTGATACAAAACTAAAACAAGACAGCAAACACATCTACTGTGGATCTGCTCTGTCAGGATGAGGATCTTGATACTTCACAAACACACAAATCTTACACTAATTAGCAGAGAGATGAAACCACAGTCTGAACCTCAGAGACTTTTAACATGGCTCGGGTTTTTGGAGAAGCGGCATTTTTGCTGTCAGAAAACAAAACAGAGTCGACCATGTGTGAGCCACATGATCGCTCCTGAGATTTATTCTAATTAGACTGAGCCAATTAGCAAATGTGCTGGATGACTCTGGCATGTTTGGCTAACATCTCAACCCTTCAGCGTTCACTACTTAGCAATGCCTTGCGGGATTGCTTGTGGTATCCTTTAAGATTCTGTAGTAATACAACTGTACGATTAGATATCCTACATACAGAATTGTCTATCTTGCTTATCAGTATAAGAGTGTGATTGACACCAAGTTGTAAAGTCTCTGTCTGTGTTTGGTGGGGTAAAGATAAGAGATAAGAAGAGAGAGAATCACCTTTCATTTTCACTTTTTCATCAACTGTTTTAATTTTATCATCTTGCTCTCAAAATAAAGGAATCTCTGGAATATTTTAAAATGATGACACTAAAGCTATTAAGCTATGGGTAGCTCTGACCCGATCTGAACATAAGGCCATAACAGAGGACAAATCTAATTTTAGTGCAACTGGAGGGCTGGGAGGGACACAGAACAAACAAACAAGCAAAAAAAAAAAAAAAGTTCATGACGAATGCCTATTTTCATTGCTCACCTGAGGACTTCAGCTGTTCGAATTGGCAGTCCAGTGTAAGAATGATTGGCTTTTAGTTTTCTCTCCCAGCTTTCATTATGACGGGTCAGTTCTTTAAAGAAAACTCTCCTCCAGTATCCCCCAGGCTTTTCCCGAATGCTGGCCATGTCCACTCCATCTGTCACATCCTTTATTAGCCTGGATGTCTTCGTTTTTGCTCGCTGCCAGGTGTAAAAGCGATACCACATGGCGCTGGGGATAGACAGTTCATTATTAGGAGTGACAGATAATTGGGTTTAAAAGCTCCTTTGTGTGTCGAAAAATTGGCATGCATTTACTTAACCCTTTCTGATCTACACTTAATGAATGATTAGGGATAAAATCACATTAATATAATGTTCTCTTTATTCCAAATCCCGTTCAGTTAGCCAAGGCAGGTTTGATATCAGATGCTTCTTTAGTTCTGGAGCTCCAAGACTTTTACCTCCAACAGTGTTATGAAGAAATAGAAGTCTATCTCGCCACAAAATATTTCTCTTTATCTGCTATAACCTACAGTACATCTGGTTCTTTAGCGAGGTCATACACAGATTAGCTAATGTGGTTTAGGATACAGTATGACTATTAGTAATATTACAATGGCAGCCACCTTGGACAATTAGAATAATTTTTTTTTAAGCAAGATTTATCATCCCATCTCCCGGGCCCGTCTTTCCAAACTTTAAAGGGCTAAATGTAGTGTATATGATAATGTCTGTAGCAGCCTTTTTTTATTAAACAACCAAAAAGTTTTGGTCAACATTAGGACATTCGATTTTTAACAAGTTAAATTTACAAGACCATATGTACACTGATCAGCCATAACATTGAAACTATTAAAATTTAAACCACCTAAGTTTCAGGTTGCCCTTTTACCACTGGGTTGGGTCCGGCCCCTTATGCATGGTTAGGCAGGGCCTCTGGTGTGTGCATGTTGTGAATGTGTGGGACATCTATGGATTGGCCATGGATTGGCCATGGGTGATCTGTCAGATCTATCGGAGGGCTGTGGTGCACTGGGTGTTCTGGTGACTGTCTATCGTGGCCAGCATTGACCTTTTTTTAATCTGATTTTTGCTGCATTGGCTTTTCTCTCGGATCAAACTGGATGAGCTGTCTTTTGGTTCTTGCAGGCATTTGTGAGCATTGGGTGTCCATGATCTTGTCATCAGTTGCTGGTGTATAGGTCATCCGTCAATGCTCAAAATGTTATGTCTGTTTCGGGTAACTACGTATATGCATATTCATACAAAAAAGGTCATAGTGGTTGGCCCCTAATATTAATGATAATCCTTAAAAGACCAAGACGGCCTTCGCACATTACGTCATCGGCACTAATAAAACAGCATTATCAGAGTGATGGTGATGAAGTCATATCCATGTCATCATCATGCTGATGTCATAGTGCTTGGGCCTAAATAATAATAATCCCTAGAAGAACAAGATCTTCAAACATTAAAATATTAGCACTATTCAAACAGCATTATCAGGGCGATTGCAATGATGTCATAGCCATGTCAAATTGGGGATAAAACACAATATATTCTGTAGGGTTGATATGAGGAATTTACTAGGAGGAGGTGACAGCAGTTTTCACTTTATTCTGACATACCTAATTTGAATACACTTACTCACTCATCGTCTATACGGCTTTATCCTGCATTCAGGGTCTCTGGGAACCTGGAGCCTATCCCAGGAGCATGTGGGCACGAGGCAGGGTACACCCTGAACAGGGTGCCATTGCATCACAGGGCACACACACACACACATACACTCACGGGCACACGGGCAACTTGGAAAAGCCAGTTACTGTAGCTTCATCTGCAGGTCTTTGGACTGTGAGAGGAAACCGCAAACATGCAAACTCCATGCACACAGAGACGGGAATCAAACCCGGACCCTGGTGGTGCAAGGTGACAGTGCTAACCACTACACCACCATGCTGCCTAATTTTATCTATTTTAACATAGCTTCTATTATAGCTCTGCACCATGTCATAAAACCCTTTTTTTCCCCTTCGTTTTCTTAGTGTTGGTGCAGGATATTAATCCTAACACAGCAAAACTAACGCTAATGATCTCCATCGAATTAGGGTAGATGTTAAACTTACTTGTTTTCAGCCAGCTCATGGAAATGCTTGTTGACGAAGCCAAGGCAGAAGAGAGATCCTGGATCCAAATATGAAATGATCTTCTCAGTGATCTCTGATGGCATCCTAATCCCATTCAAGTTAAAACAATGCTATATTATATACATATTTTATAAACCTTTTCTTTGTTTTTGTTTTTTTTAAACCAAACTATTGATTTGAGATGGAAGGACTAATATCTGTCAGTAGCATTTTAAAATGACCTGGTGGACTGTGACTTACTTCTCTAAATAGTTTTCAGAGCTTCTGACCGATTTGGCTGGACGTTTACGATTAGCTGATGATCGCTGGACCATAACATGTTTCAGCCTGTAAAAAGAAGGCATACTGTAAATAGTTTCAGCAAATATAGTTAAAGAGTAAATGTGTTGAATTAACGGGATGGTTATAAAGCTTCATACCGAACAATAAGACGTTTGCACATTTAATTTTAAACAATGTCCTATTTACATACTCTAGGTGAAATACATGTAACATTTAAAGTGTTAATTAAACTTTTTTTTTGTTTGTTTACAAACATGGTAGGGGCTAATTTAACACTGTATAGACTAATGTAGCACTGTGGGTTACTGAAGTACAATAATATAACACTATCTAGGTTAATGTAACACTGTATGGGATAATGCAACACTTTGTATTTAACCTAAGATGCATATACTGTATATGTACTACTGTATACAGTAGGTTTATTTAACATATTCACTGATCACCCATAACACAACTGTACAGGTCGTTTCCGGGTTAACTGTTAGTTAAAAAAAAATGTATTTGTAAAAAAAAAAAAAAAAACGTAACTGTCCAGCGTACCTCTGTGAGCTCATATCGTTCCTTCTGTTGTAGACTGAGCTAGCTTCGCTTTAGCATCTAAAAAAAAAAAAAAAACACCCGTTAATCTACGTGAATTTGTTAACAGGAAAGCGTGGTCGCGTCCGGTAACTATGGCAACACCACGACCCGGAACGCAGTTCATTCAGCAGACGCGGCTCCACCGGCAGTATTTCTTTAGAGCGCGACGCCAAAATTTCCGCCATGTTGGAGAGGTCCACACTCAACCGCGAGTCAACGCAGGTTTATGGATATGTGTGAGTATACTAGCAGTAATAATAATTTTATATTCAGTTTATTTCTATTTCCTTTAAAATGAATACGATAAACATTTTAAAATGTCGTAAGAATCGTCTACTAGAAACTATTCAGATCCACTTGCTCTGCAGTGAATACTGAAGGTGACATGCAATACTTGCATTAATTGCGCGTGTCTGTGCCCTGAGGAGCTATGAAGAGGCTTCATCCTTTTCTCTTTCATTCCCCTCTGGATGGCAGGATCATCGACTCTACAGTATGTTCACTGATGATAATCTTATTTATTCTAAAAAGGTTATTTAAAAACATTGTTTTGCCTATTAATGGTAAGCATGTTATAATTTCACACGAAAGTGCATTCTGTGCATCTTGAGAGTTTGATATTTTTATAGTAGTAACCATGTTTTTTTTTCTTTTTATATTTTAATTGACAGTGTCTTGATTTTCAAAGTAATGACCCAAAACCATGAACGTTAACAACGATCATTTAAAATTTTTATTTAAATAGATTTTCTCAGTTAAATGCATTAAATACTTTATGTCCAAAAAGAGATAGATACATAGATAGATAGACTTTTTCACTTTCTCTGAGTCGGCACATCAGATAATTCCATCGACAGGTTTTAAACTTGTTTGTCCAGCGCACCCAATGGTTACTTTATTCGACTGGGATCTATTTGGAAGCCGGGTTGGTGGCCTTGCGCTCTTTACCTGCTGGGCTTCATGTGTGGTGGTCTATAGTGACAGTGATTGATTTTGTAGAGTTTGTGCTGCGTTACCTTTTCTGACCCGATGGACTGGCCTTTGGTCCAGGTGGGCATGAGTGAGCTTTGGGTGCCCATTATCCTGTCACCAGTCTTTGTTGTATAGTTGTTGATCACTGTTGTTCATGTCACCTTTTTATGGCTCATTGGCGTAATCATCATTAATAGACATGAAAGGTACCCCAAATTATAGCAAGACTCATATAACAGTCACTCCTTTAGCTCTTTCCCATTCTTTCTCTCTCTGTCTCACACACAACACTCTCTCTCTCTCTGTCTTGCTCTCTTTACACAAAGGAAAATCGAAAGCACACTATAGAAACAGTAACATTAGGAAGAGTAAATTAATATTAATTAATATTTCTATAATTCTTTTCAGTAACTTGCTTTCATTAATTTCTCTTAATTAACTGTTTTATTCTGGTCAGGACTGTGGTGGATCCAGAGTCTATCCAAAAAAACGCTGGATGTGAGGTGAGAATATACCCACGCAGAGCACCATGCGCACACACACGCACACACGCACACACACAAATTCAGAGACGATCGCCAGTCCCCACACTGGCATGTTTTTGGGAGGTGGCAGAAAACTAAAAGCCATAGATCCATCTATACTGTGAGAAAATTATTGGCACATTTTTTACTGTTCTCTTATCCAGTAAATAACTTATTGTGCCTTTATTTAGACAGTGGAGGAACAGACGGCTGAAAACATAGTGAAGGGTAAAGATGATGCTGTTTGCTGAAGTGAATTGTTACAGACAGTAGTGCATGACTTTTATTTCACATGGCTTAAGATCTGCGGTGCAGTAAGATGCCCCAAGGTTTGTGAATGCGAGTCCCTGTGCCCTCTCAGCGTGACATTTTCATGTTCTCTGATGTTTTCTCGCCGTTCTCCAAGCTGTGGGTGAGTGAGTGCTCTCGGGGCTTTAATGTCAGTTTCTGCATCGCTTGTCACTACACGCTGCGTGATGGCTGTCAGAAAGGTAGCCAAGGCCCATAGAGACTGCAGCTACAGCTCCACAAGTGAGAATTTATCTGTTTATAGGCCAGACCAAAGTTGTTGTTTAACTATAGATATGATGTGTGTGCCATTTTAGAAAGATGGTTGACATATAAGCTTACATTCCTTATACAAGGGTGGGATGAATATTAATGCTTCAAAAGCATGAGTACAGATGGAATGTAGAGAGATGATAGTTTACATGTAAAAAGTCATCTGGTTGGGAAACATTTTAATAATGGACTCAGTAAAATGAAATAGAACCTACAATATCTCTACTGACACATAAAAATCAGTTTAATATATTGTAATACACTGCCTGGTCAAAAAAGTCACCATTTCAGAAGGGTAAAATTATTTGACTGCATTGAAAAAGGAAATAACTAAGGAGTTTTGAAATTACTCTAACTGGGTTATGACCCTTTCAACACATCAAAACCTGGAAGGATAGTGCCGAACCACCAGCTCTGTGAAAAAAAAAAAAAAAAACATGGTCAGAAAAAATCAAGCAATTGTTGTATGGTAAAAAAAAAAAAAAATCAACAGTAAAAACCAGAACTATGTTTAATAGTGAAAGTAAGAACATTTCCATATGCACACAATGTGAGGAGAACTTACAGCAGAACTGTGTGGCCATAAGAAAACCACTTGTTGGTGAGACTAATCAGAAAAAAATGCTTGAATTGGCTAGAGAGCGCAATAATTGGACCTTGAAACGATAAAAAAAATTGTCATGTGATCCGATAAGTTAAAATTGACTTTATTTCAGAGCAATGGGAGTTTCAGTGTCAAAAGAGAAGCTCATGCAGTGATGCACCCATTATACCTAGTGGCCACTGTACAGTGCTATGGTCTGGGGTTGCTTCAGTTAGTCAGGTCTCGGCTCAGCAACATTCTGTATCAATGTATGCAATGTATGTTTGCATGAATATAATGATGACCTGAATGTCCAGGTTGTCACGTCATTGGAGCTTTTTTTTTTTTTTTTTCCTGATAGCACGGGAATATTCCAGGCTTGGTCAAAGTAGTATACTCCTTACATTGTGGAAGAGTGATTAAGGTGTTTAAATGAAATCTTAGAGTGTGCAACTTTTTTTTTCTCCTTCTAGTAAAGTATATATTATTTTCCTGTGGAGCACAAGGTTGTTTATAATAAAATGTTTCATTTGAAAACGGATACGCCTCCTTCTTTTAGAAGCATTGACTTTCTACTTTTTAAGCAAATCACGGCATGAACCAGGTTACACAGCAAAAGGTGATGCATCCTGAAAAAACACTACTGATGCTGGGCAAGATAGCAGCTGCCGTGACTGGACTCTATGCTTTTTTTAAATGTATTTTTTTAAAGCAAGAAAAAGCAAGTTTACACTATGTTATTGCCATTGTCATTACCACAGCATTTATGAACTACAGGTAGTCCGCAATACATTCTGTGAAATAGGACAGTATATGAATTGCACGTTGTGTGAACACCACATAATATTTGTAACAAAGCTTTGTGGGATACCTACAGTGTAACCTTCAGTTTTACTTCCAAACCAATATTTCTCTTTCTTTCCTGTTTGCTGCATTTGAAAACCATGATGCACTTACAGTAATATTTGTAAAAGAAAATAATCAGAAAAATACTGTTACAAGAGAATTCAAGAGAAGCACGAGCACCTGTGTATGTATGTATAATGTATATTGTATATGCAGTTAGATGAAACCAAAACTGGTAGAAGTGGAGGCTGATCCTGTATTGTAATCTTTTGTTTTTGTTTTTAAGAGTTCCTTGTGATCTTCAACAATCATTGTTATTTTACTGCATTGTTATAGGGCAAAAAAAAAAATATATTGGTTGTCATAATGCCCTTGCTGTATATGTTTTGTGTTAATCCTCAAATTGTAATACAGTACACAGATTTTACCTACTGTTTAATTTTGAAGTTTTTATACTTTTGCTTTTTGTGCATCTTACACTATTATTTTAAAGATTGCATTGGGAAATTGATCATACAGTTTATTTCTTCTGATATTAGTACATGTCAAGCATTCATAGCATTCATAACAGCTACTGAAATGTTTACAGTTGTCCAGAGAGGACTGAATTGCGATATCAGATACATTTTAGTGCTTAAATATTAATAATTATTTTATGGCTCAGTGGTAGGTGTTTCGCCTGCCATGCGGAAGGCCCGGGTTCGATTCCCAGCCAGTGCCCAAACCCCAGCCACTGGATGCAGTGCCGGTCCCAAGCCCGGATAAAATGGGAGGGTTGCGTCAGGAAGGGCATCCGGCATAAAACCTGTGCCAAGTTGTAGTGCGGACTGGGTATTCCGCTGTGACGACCCCTTGCCGGGAGCGGCCGAAAGACCAACAATTTTATGGCTATGAATTAGACTTTCAAACTGATATGGTTTTGTTTTGTAGTGGCATTTAAATGACCATTTTTAACCAGTCATCTAGTTTTTAAATAGAGAAATCTATTTTGGGCTTGAAGTAGAAAAGCACAAACGTCTCTGACCAACTGTTATCAACTTTTATTTAACAAGCCATAATGTCACCTTCCTAATCAGACTAAAAAAAAAAGATTAAAATTTTTTTAAAGAAATGAATCTGCTTTGAGATGCCAATATAAATCACATAAATGCATATAATTGGCTGCAACAAGCCACAACTGACATGTCCTTACTGACTGACATGTCCCTACAAAAGGAGCGGAAAGTGTTTGGGTTGTAAAATGACAATTCTGGAGGCAGTTCTGGCACAGCCAAATGACGTAAGAAACCATCTCTCATTTCCATTCTGTGTCAGTTAAATTCATGGTTTTACTGTCAAAAACTTTTTAAATGTTCTAGAAAGTTCCTTATTCTGTTTTATCCTTGTCTTTACAGTAACTCTGTCCCTAAGTGACATCTAATGAACATTCAGATGTGACAATCTGTGTATCTATGACATCATTTCCAAATTTCTAATAATTGAATAACATTTAATATTTTACATTTAACCTGTTCTAGCTGTTCAATTTAAGAAAATACAGCTGTGATAGATGTCACAGGGCTTTTAACTATAAAACTGCCAGTGAAAATACCATGTGATGTCTTTCAACATGCATTCCATGTGGTCTATTTGGTCTGTGTAATTTGGTCTATAATTTCCCTTAAGAGAAAAGGAAAAGGAGAAGTGGGTCTGGGCTCATATGGGTTAAGCAACAATGCAACATTTCAGTTCATGTAGTAATAAAATATTAATCAAAACTTACAGAGTTGAGAATTCAACAATGCTCTGATACAGGCCTTACTGCTGCTTTAAGTCAGTAGGTGTTCTTATTAGCGAGGAATTCTGGAACCTTGTTTGAGAAACATAATTACCCAAAAAGCACTTTCACTGATACACAGATGAACGTGGCAGAGGAAGAAATTATATAGCATGAGCAGGTCAGCAATTAAAAGAATAGTTTAAAGATACTTGACCTCCCCCCACTTGCTTCTACAATGAGTCATAGTTATGTGACATAGGTTATATAATATTCCCAATTAGTAACTTCAGAGTGACAGTTAATTAAAGAGGTTAAGTGACGGTTCAGCAGTCTTAACACACTCTGTCGAACTGAAAATCACATTCTTTAAAACTTTTGGCCCAGCCTTTTTAAAATGCCATAATATAACACAAGGAGGTCAAGGCGCTTACAATAAGTTTGTCAACTCTCATTAATTAGTGATCTTACATGGTCAAGTATGTCTGCATGGGTTATTTTAATTAACACTTTTTCTCAGTTAATGCCTGTAATTTTAAGATTACAGTTCCTTGTGTTGTATTATCACACTGCATCACGTAACACATTCATAATGCATGTGACTGTTTTAATAAAGTTTTAATAAATTACAGTACTTAGTGAAACTCACATTACCTATGCAGCCATTCCTACTTTTTTACACTCACTAGTCAAATACAAACATCCTGAATTAGTCTTGTGTTTTCAAAATCTAATATTTAATGTTTCTGTTTTTATAGTTATTGAGTTGTTGTAGTTATTGGGTTCTTCAGAGATCTTAGCATTTTAAAAAACAGTTCTAGATAAGGAAAACTTCAGAGAATTAAAGAAATTTAACATATTGTTTGATCTATCTGTCTGGTTGGTGGTACTTTAATAAAATATGGTTCCCTAAAGAATCTTAGGATACGTAGTTCAAAGAACCTGTCTAGGTGTCAGAAGGGATTTAACTAATGTTGAGTTTTCCTAATAATTATACATATGACACTTAAAGCTTCACCCAGTAGAGTGCCACTTAGCATCTATCCATCCATCCATCCATTCCTCCCTCCATCCATCCAGGATCCTTAGTTTTCTGCATTCTTAGAAACAGGGTGTTCTTCACGTGTTTTCAAAATGATCAATTCAATCAAAGGTTCATAGCTTTCTAATGGGTTCTACTCAGAACATTTTCTAATAGAGAAACAAGCTGACATAGGATCTACATAGAACCATTAACAACCCCCCAAGCTTCTTTTAATAATAAAAATTTTATATTAAAAGGGTTGTGTATACAGTGTTTCCTCTTCAAGATAACTGAAGAACCCTTAACAACTGAACAACCCTCTTTGATCAATGACACTCTTCCTATTGGGGATTCTGAATAGATGTTTCAAAGGTCTCCAACACCCCACCCTATTTGTCTGTATGCCCTCCAAGGAATGAAAAATGTTTCTTCTGGGTTCTCAAGCTGGTTAACAGTTGTAGCTTTTTAAAGATAATCTACCTGGGATATTTTGTTAAGTAGTAAAGAAGTAGTAGTAGAAGAACTCCTATGGGCTTCCACAATGTTACAAATTCTTTTATCATCTAATGTGGAAACCCCTAGGACAAAAGAGAAAAACCCTGCCTATTCTGATCCCCAATTCAGTTAAAAGTGCATGTTATAAATACTTGAAAGTGAAAAATTTAAAGAGTAAGAAAGCTGCTTAATGGCTCCATCAATGAAAGCTGAACACCACATTCCATTCCACTGGATGGAGCTAAAGCACCTTTAATGGTCTGGTCTTTAAAATACAGAAGCATGAGAACACTCTTGACAAGCACACAACATGAATTCCTCCTTGTTTTGTGCTGTAATTAATTTACACATTATCATATTGATCACCTTTGTTTTGCCTCGTCGGTCTCTAAACTCTTCATTTATTATTCTTATACATTTTTTTGCACATTTGCTATAAGATTTCTAGACTGCGTTATATTTCATTGACTTGGAGAGTTATGAAAAATAGGAAGGAAAAAAGAAGATGATTTATTTATTCATGAATTTGGGTGACTGGGTGATTTCATGTCAAGGAAGTCTACAGAAATCCAGCGTTCCGGCACTCTGTGTGTGCGCGCGTGTGTGTGTGTGTGTGTGTGTGTATAATCCTGAAACTGGGCGGGAATTGTCCTTATAAAGGAATGAAGGGGAGGACGACTTCTCTCCATTCTGCTCTCTGCCTCAGAAGGACGCAGATGTCCCACACAGCAATGGATTTAACAGGTAAAAAAAAATATATACAGCTAGAGCATTTTTTGTGGATTGTAAATGTGCAAGGGAATTTGCATGTAATGATATTTTAATGACTTCATATCATGCTGGATTTAATGCTATAGTTAAGTATAATACTATTTATAGTGCAGTCAATGGGATAAAGTTGATGTTCTATGAAAGATACAAATGATGGTGAAGTGAACCTGGTTGAAGTGTCAAATGAATTAAATGTTTTAAAAGTTGCTTGAATGACTATTTGTAAATTTGAGATGCTTTGCAAACTTTATGAGAACAGACCTGCATGGAGGACAGACCTAGTGCTTTGTAGAGGTTTTGGTCTTTTTGAACTTAATCTGTACTGTGCTTTTTTTTGTTTTTTCCTGCAGAATATATCAAACAAGTCCTCTGAAGATTTCAATATCAGCCGAGAAGGACAAGGGAAAGGCAAGCATCAGTTAGAAATAGAAAAAGAAGGAAAGAAAAAAAGACAAGCAAAAGAGATAACGGAGGAGGCGATTAGCGCCATAAGAATTCCTCAAAGGAGTTGGATTTAACAGATTGGTAACCTTCCCTCTGTGATTATGATGGGACGCTGCGTCGCACAGATGTTGGTGCTAATCTTTGCTCTTCTCATGGTGCTTGGTGTCGGTGTTTCTTTGGGTCAGAACGACACCGAACCTGTGGTCCTGGAGGGGAAATGCCTGGTGGTGTGCGACTCGAACCCGTCCTCGGACGGCGGTGTGACGTCAGCGCTTGGCATCTCGGTGCGCTCGGGGAGTGCCAGGGTTGCATTCTCGGCCATCAGGGGCACCAATCACGAGCCGTCTGACATGAGCAACACCTCCACCACCATCTACTTTGACCAGGTCTATAACTTCTTTTATGCTTATGGATTTTAGGAATTACTATACACTACACCTGCAGTGGTAAATAACGTACAAGGTCTTGCTTTCTGACTGCGCAAAGCATATAAGCTCTTTTAATGTTTTTATTGTGAAACGATTACATTTTGGAAAGCTTAAAAAGATGAGATTGAATGTTAAATTAACACCTATACCGGTCAGGTTCTGTAATTCTATAATATTAAAATTAGCACTTCTAAATTAGAATTCAATTTTTCCAATAACAGGTTGACTTATATTTCAGATTGTAGGCATCCCTTGTGAATTATGTATTTACTATTTATGCTGAAATACCATGTATGTTGCTAAATTAACCCCATTTGTCTAAATTAAATTTTGAATTGCTAATAAATGATCAGCGTAGTGGACTAAGCATGAGTTGAGCATGAGTTGAATTGTATTTTGGCATACAGTATTTTGGCATGCAGTTCTGTTCATGTTGCCTTTTATTCGCTTGCATTATTGATGAAGGATGAAAAATCTTAATACTATAAATAAATCCACCCACAGTGTACTTACAGATAATACAAAGCACAATCCTTCTCTAACAATGTTGAATGTCCTGTCCTCATCAGTTTAACTTGTACATTGGTGTTTAAACTCTTGAGTTAGATGAATATATGCAAAATGTTATTGTCTAAATGATGCTTATTTTCCATGAGGACCTCTAAATGTTTAAAGATATGCACAAAAGGTGAATGACAATATGGACAAAGATAGCATATTGCATAGCATATCTTGGTATACTTTTTTGGTAAAATCATGCCATGTGTACTGATTTGACCAAATGTCCTTTAAAAAAACAAACGTACACTGGATTAATTGCAAATATGAAATTCATTTACAGTTAATTAAATATTACGAGTTAATACATTAGATGTTCATTTTACAATTTCTTTGTTTATAGTGTACAGACAGATTGTTTTTAGTGTCAAACTTCTTAAAGTCCTCTATTATACACTCTTTAGAGCAAATTAAGATTTATTGTTGCGCTGCAATGCTTTTTGTTCTTCACTAAAATTAAAAATTATGTGTTCAAAATTATCAAAGCATGGGATTTAAAAAAAATTACATAAGTTTTGATGTAATTACCAAAGTAATGTGGGATTGCTTATGATAAACAGGGGAAGCTCCATTTTAGTTTGTTATGCCCTGGTAATTCAGAAATTGCACAGGGTAATTTAAATGCAAATAATATGTTAATCATCAGAGGGAAAATAAAATATTTATGACCTGTGTGTAAAAAAAAAAAAAATTAAACATGAAAAGGAATTAGTTGAGTCAGGTGTCAGTAAAACATGTTATTTTATGTTAGATGTGAAGGGGAAAAAACCTAAAAAATGAAACCATATTTTATTTTATGTTTTTGATGTAAAGAATGTGTATAATGTGAAACATCTGTCAAAGTTTATATAACCATTCTGTAAAGAATATAAAAAGAGATTTAAAATGTAAATATATATAAAACATAAATTAATAAGAGGTATTGCAGTCAACTTATAACCATGATCTAAAAGTCAGTCTGATGAAACCAGACTATAAGTGAAGAGTTTTACATGAAGAGTTTAAAACGTCCATGTGCTGCTTTTGTCAGGTTTTAGTGAACATCGGCAACCATTTTGACTTGAAGGCCAGCGTGTTCACTGCACCGCGGAGGGGAATTTACAGTTTCAGCTTCCATGTGGTGAAAGTCTACAACAGACAAACCATTCAGGTGAGAATATTAAATATTAATGATTTAAGGTGGTAGGGCTCATTTGACATTGAACCGTTGTAATCTTCACCCTGCTTTGTGTTAGAGATTAACCTACATAGAAATTATGGTTTAAATGAACCTATAAAGGAACGTATGGATTGAAAATTGCAACCTACACAATTGAATTCTCTTTTTAAAGAAGCACCGATTAGCCTGGTTTGGTTTGTATGCCTGGTGTGAATAATAACCAAGCTTTCCAAGGATTTGACATATTTAGTGCATGTGGGAAAGCAGATTTAGATTTTTTTTTTTTTTTGTGGATTTTTTGCTTTATTGTTTAATTTAGAACAGAAGCACAGATGAGCATGCATCTGTGGTATACACAAGTAAAGCTCCATGCTGAATTAAATCTTAGTGTGTAAATTCTCTCTTATGAATGTTTGTCTAAATTGATAGAATATTAGAAGTGTTCGTTTTTGCATTGTCGGCTTCCCTGGCGCTAAACGTCCCCTTAAAGAAAATGTGCGAGTGAAGTTATTAAGGCCAGTAGAGACTGTTTACAGCCCCAATGTTTATTTGTGGAGATATGAGGTTTCTGTAGAACATCAGCAGTTTTTTTTTGGTTAGTTTCACACCAGGGTCCCTTTAGCACCATGGTGCCCAATATGTGCAGGTTTCTCTGTTATTTAGGGATTAAGTTGCCTTTAATAGGATTTACTGTATATACAGACAAATTTAAAGAGAAAGCAAGACAAAATGTCCTAGGAAGGTGTTGTACTACTGTAAGCCGTCAGAACAGCTTTACATGTCTCTGTACCAGAAGGGTGAGACATTAAATATTTATGTGGTTTGTATGCAAATTTAATTCTGAACACCTACATTTCTTTAAAAAGATGCTCTCAAGTCACTCCATATATTAGCTTTAAACGTAGAAAAGATAAATTTTCAGATAAATGTCACATTTGTGTGTCTACATGATATTTTTTTTTCTCTTTAGGTGAACCTGATGCACAATGAATACCCCATCATATCTGCGTTCGCCGGAGACCAGGACGTCACGAGGGAGGCGGCGAGTAACGGAGTGCTACTGATGGTGGAGAGGGAGGACCGGGTTTATCTCAAACTAGAGCGAGGAAATCTCATGGGCGGATGGAAATACTCCACCTTCTCTGGATTTTTAGTTTTTCCCCTCTAATTGCTCTAAACAGCTGCAGACTCTTTTTTTTTTTAAAGAGCTTGGAGGTATTCATAATATGCTGAATATGGACCCTGGAGTTTGTGTATTAATCTTATATAACCAGAGCAAGAGGAACCCGTTTGGATTTTATTGTTTTGGGAAAAATATATATATATATCTTTCACCTGAGAATGAAAGTGGACAACTATTTAAAAAGAACGAAGATGGAGAACTTGGATTCTGGACTGCGTATATTTATATTGACCAATGCTTTTCGTTGTGTTTGTAGAGCCTTAAAGATTGCTGTGAGGTTGATTGTGGAGCTGCGGACCGTCCCGATTCCAGCAACGCGTTACTAAAGCAAATTTGTTTTTGCACGAATGGAAGATCTTGTTTGTCTGTGGTGTTCATGGTGTTTCCTTTGGACGCTGAACATAGTCAACATAATGCCACACATAGGCTGCCTAATATACAGTGATTATAAAAACAGAAAAATATATATATATAATATAACCAGCCAATGGAGACAACATAAAAACTGAAGGGTTATCAGTTTATAAAGTACATATTATTCACATGGTGTGTTCTACATTCCAGATCTGCGTTAACTTTAACTGATTTGCTGTTCCGTGATCCTGCTCACAAATGTGCATTGTGGAAAAAAAATCCCTATATGATGTCCCGCCTAATAAAATATTGTATTGTATGTGTACTTATTCACTCTTTTTTAATTATTAATGATACACTGAACCAAAAAAAATACCCATTCATCATGGAAGGACATATCAGAATAATGATACAGTGATTGGTTATTGATCTGATATTGGATGTCGTGTTTAACCACATTTTCCTGAAAGAAGGAGGCAAGCAGGACAACACATAGAATTTTACCTAAGTGTAACCATCCAAATTATGGTACAAAACGCCACTTGAGTAGAAATGCTAAAATGTAAAGCCATGCGTAACTCAGTTGTTTTAAATTGGGTACATCATCGTAGACCAAACACACATGGGATCAAGTTGTAATTTTACCTCAGAACCTGGGCGCTAAGATGCTAAAACAGGTTAATGATAATGTCTGTGTGTTAACTAATTTTAGTGTAATGGGACACAGTTGAAAATCTTGTGTTAGAATGCTTTAGCTAAGTTCACTGCCTGCTCAAGCTAGCTTGATCTTAGCAAACAACTTAACCCTGATTGTTCTGGTATATACAAAACTGAACTTTTTTTTTGGATAATGTAATAGTTGGAAACTTAGAGTTTAAATCCAAATGAGCTAGTTTTGAAATAAGTAACTTGCTTACTATTCCAACATTACCTACAGTATGGTATATTTTTAGCAAGCTAGTTAATGTTGGCAGTATGTTACAGCTAGCAGTATATCAAATAACATATCATGAGTGAGTTTTCTTTTGCTACACATTCTCTAAGACATTTTACAGGCACATTAAAACATGAATTTCATATCATTGTGTGGACCAAAAGTCTCCACAGGGATAGGCATATCTGAAATATTTTGACCATGTGGGAAAAGCTAGCCATGGGACCATGAGGAAAACTACTTAAAGATCCCATATTTCTTTATTCATTTAACAAGTCTCAGAGCTCTCCAAAGAGTGTCTGTTAATGCTCTGGCTAAAACAATGTTCATATAAAAGCACTGTTTCAATTTCTACATAAATGAGTCACAGCCCACCTGAGATAGCAAAGCTGAGCAACGAGTTGGGGAAGGGTATCTTCTTATAGGAGGTCACAAAAGGAAAATGTACAATGGCTTGTTTAAGCCCCAGCCAACAGAAAAAAGTAAGAATTTATGTGTGTGTGAGTGTGAGTGTGTAGGTATGCACTTGACATAATCACAGGAAGTCCGTGTCACAGGAAGAAAATATGTGAATAGGCCACATGCTATCATTAGCTCTTAGATCAAAAAAAGGATGCGTACCTATGCAGAGTTTTGGGTGAGAAAAAATGTAAGTGAGTAAAAACTGAAACTGGGGCACATCTAGGTATGTAATTTTTTAAACAAGAGCACTATCTCAATTTCAAGTGTTGTTTAAAATGTCATTGTCAAACCGCTAAAAATTTCTAAAATATTGCACTATAGCAAGAGTATTTTGCTTTCTTTTTTTCCCCTAAGATTTTTGCATGCGCTACAAATAGCAGGGAATTTTGTTAAACCTGAATTTGAGCACAGGAAACAACTCTAATGTAATATAATTTACCAATCAGCACTAGCATCCACTTTAAATACATCATTTTCTTTTTTTGACAATATTGATTTGTTGTTACACCTAATTGATGACCTCTGACGAAGGGAGTTTCTTGAATATTTTAATTATGGTACAATTCTACAAGGTGGCCCTGACCACATCTTCAACTTAAATAGATTCTTCAACCAAGTAAGAAAATGTATGATTATTTATCTCAATGTACACCGGCTAATACGAGAATAGTATTATTTCTTTTTAAACCAAAGATTAGCATGCACAGATTGGCAGTATCAATTTATCATTGATCATGATTTTTGTAAAAGAAAAAAAGGAAGAAAAAAAAAGAAATTATATTTAATGTTAAAGTTAGCAGATCAAAATGGTTAATGTTTTTATAACCAAATATCATCATACTAACATATACATATACATATACATTGCCCCAATAATATGACATATTTATTAGTTTTTCCAGCTTAAAGGATTAATTTACAGAGAGTGCAATTTTTATTATTGTAAGTATTCTTAAATTTAATGCATTATATACCAATTTATTTATCTTTAGGAAGTAGTTTATCCTGGTCAGGGTTGAGGTAAATACAGGACACACACAACTATTTATATCTACAGGTAAATCAGGGTATACTACCAGCTATATGTTTTTGGCAGGTGAGATCAAAGTGGAGAGCATGGACAACACCTAGATGGGGACAACCGGCAAAACTCCAGACAGAGAGATCGCCAAGCTCAAGATGAAACCGAGAAAACTGGAGCTGTAAGAACGCTAAGCTACAAATATAAAATATTTTTTTAAATGCATTTGAACTAAAGAATAATGACAAACAAAAGGGGCAGTGATGGCTCTTGGTTGCTGGCCAGAGGGTCGTGTCAGGTTACCACTTTTGGGTCCTTGGGTAAGACCCTCATTCAAAGTTTAAATGAGGCAAATATAATAATTTTATTCTGAATATGTACTGTAAAGGAAAATTAATCATCCAGATAGAAAAAGAAATCAGTGCTTGTTTTAAAAATGATTAAGGGCTTAAGTTCAAAATGATCCACACTTCCAGCGGCACTGTTTGCACTATAAAACAGCACTGTGTTAGAAAAGAAGTTGATACACTCTCCATTAAAAACCCTGAACCGTAAAACCCACATAGGTGTCATAAATCTATGTTCTCAGCGACACTTTTATGAGTGCACAGATGGCTGAATACTGTGTGTTTTTAATTATGAAAAAGTAGCAACATCCAAGAAACACTTCCCGCATTAATGTGGTTTTTCTCACTCTCCTGAAAGACAATACTCTTGTTAAACTCCCATCGCGGGCTAATTTGAGCGGGCGGGTTTTTCTCTCAGCAGGATCATCCACCTCCCTGCGACTTCCCAGCGAGACGTGCTGTAATGCTTCACGTATTTGCAGCTGAAATTGCATATTAATGGCACGTGTGGGGTTTGAATGCTGGGTTTTTCAGGGTTCCAGCACTGGTGTCAGTTGCGGTTAGTCATTAATCTGTGCACGCCTCCCTGATGAGAGCTGCAGCTGTAATTCTGACTCATCCAGGCTTGAAACAAAGATGCTCACACACACACACACATACACACACAAAATGCAAGCACACACAGACACGTTGCACAAGCACTGGGGCAGACAGCTAATGGGTTTAAAGTGATCAGAAATTAATTTTGCACCAGAGCTAGCAATTACATTGTCTAACATAGTCGCCTAATAAACAGTTCAGTCATGATTTAGTTTTTTTGTCTTCTCGAGGCGGTGCGATCGCAATATGTTTGTGATGATATTACAAACCCTTTAATAATGAATGCAGGCTGTTGGAATTGTTGAGCATTATTGATTTTATTCCACAACTATTTTGCAACATTGCATTTATTTCTTTCTATATGTTTTTGAAGCAAATAAATATTATTAACATACATAGTGGCCAAAAGTATTGTAATAGACAACATATGCCAGGTATTATAGTTCCCTCAAAACAGGTGCACAAAACAGGTCATTTCATGAGTTGTGTTTATTAACTGAAAAAATTGTAAAATGATAACAATGGTATTCAGCTTTTGGAACTATGGGTCATCTCCAGACCTAAACCCAATAGAAAACCGCTGGACAATGGTAAAGGAGGCAGTAGCAGTCTTCTGTATACAGAGGTGGGTAGTAACGAGTTACATTTACTCCGCTACATTTACCTGAGTAACGTTTTGAAAAAAAATTACTTCTATGAGTAGTTTTACTGCCCCATACTTTTTACTTTTACTTGAGTAGATTTGTGATGAACAAACACTACTCTTACTCTGCTACATTCGGCTACACGTGACTCGTTACTTTTCTAAGTAACATTTATTCTACACATGCAGCCGGTGGACGCAGCAACAATAATCACATGATGCTGTTTGACCAGTTAGGTAACAAAGTTTCCTCATCTTTCTGTAATTTTGCGGAACGCCCATAAATCCATGCTGCTACTAGTTGGATCTTGCAGTTAGTGTACAATCTTGAGTGAGTATACAATGCTTTTTTCATGTATGTGTGATTATATGTTAACTTTAATTGTACCTATAATGTTACTTTAAAAGTATATGCATATATAAGTATATTTTAGTACAGAATTAATCACCAACACACAAGGAAAAAAAATATGATGCATCTCTGGCATCATATATAAAGCATGTTTCGCTTTCAAAAGAACAGCTTTATACTGCGGTGTCTTCTCCGCCAAAACAGACACACACCACACTTCAGCATATATTAAAAAAACTTTTTAATATTATTTTGAAGTACAGCTACTCTTTACTCTTGCTCTTACAGTGCCTATCTCTGTCTGTTTGTGATCTTCAGAAAGCAACAGAGTAGGCATGGTCACCACTGTACTTTCTAGAACATAAGACACTGGGCCTCATGCAGCGACATTGTAGCAACATCTCTTAAACGTCCTCTTATTTTTCCTCGCCAGATTCACCAAAACCCCAGTGCGCTCATACATGCGAGTGAAATGATGAATCTCTCTAAATCTAAAATTGGAGGCACATAGGATTAGCATAGGATTTGCACACAATTGGCATAGGTAATGCCCTAAATATTATATAAGGGCAGGTGGATGTTGTGCCGTGTGCAAATTGGGAGAAGCAATTGGAGAGAAGAAGAAGAAGAGCAGGAGCAAAATCAAAGTAATTTGAAATAAACTTAAGCAAAGCAAACATGCGATCTTCCAGAGCATGAGCACTGTTGTTACAAGTAAATCAATCTTGGCACAATGTCAAAAGATCTGTGAAGCTGTGAATGCTGTGTCAACTGAGACATGCACAGTTAAAGAAAAAAAGTGGTTTGATGACACATTGAGTGAGGGCATAATCTCCTTCCCCTATGTTAGAGTTTTATAAAGGTTATTTTCTATTTTTGTATTTTTAAAAATATTTTTTATAACAGTTTTCATAATTATGTGTTCCTGAGTGCTCGTAGCAATCTAAAATGGCTCAGCAACCATTCATCCATCTCATCAAATCTGTGCGATCTCTAAAAACGTGCTCTCTGTGTAAGACCTGTATGGTCAAAACGTCTAACAGAAATCTGTAAGCCATTCAAAAGCAGAGCACGCAAGCATCCATCTTTCTAAGATTCAAAATTATATTTTGTTGCATCTGACATATAATTTGCAGACTGTGAAAATGCTCTTTTTTCTTGGAAAGAGTAATCTTGAACATTTAAGAAAAGAGCAAAAATAAGAAAACTTTGGCGAATCCCAGAAATGAATGAGTATGAATGTAATAATAATAATAATAATGATAATAATAATAATAATAATAATAATAAACAAGAGATTTTTTTCATATATTGCTTCTTGTATGAGGCCCAATATTTAAGCCTCATGCAAGAAGCAATATATAAACAAATTTAGTACCTCTACTGGTAGCTAAACCATGTTTCAAGTATTTGTACTTGTGTTTGTCTTTCAATTTTTTTTTTTTTACATTTTTATTATTTCAGCAGACAATTCCCACTTTATTCGTTTCCAAACATTCTATCTATCCATTTCTCTATGATCACACAAGATAAATCAATAGCTGCAGATTTTATACCAAAATACAATGAGTTTCTGCATATTCTCTACTCACTCACTCTCCTTCTATACCACTTTATCCTGTATTCAGGGTCATGGGGACCTGGAGCCTACTGTATGCCAGGAGATTTAGGGCACAAGACAGGGTACACACTGGACAGGGTGCCAATCCATCGCAGGGCACACACATACACTCACACACTCCGGTCAATTTGGGAATGCCAATTAGCCTAATCTACATGTCTTTGGACTGTGGGAGGAAACCGGAGTACCCGGAGGAAACCCAGCAAGCACGGGGAGAACATACAAACTCCATGCACACAGAGATGGGAATCGAGCCTGGCCAGGAATCGAACCTGGACCCTGGAGGTGCAAGGTGACAGTGCTAACCACTACAGATACTATTCAGATGACCTTTTATAATTCTTTTAATCTTTAACATTTAATCCACAATTTCTTGTTGTCCAAGTCATGTTATATTTTTAAATACCATCTGTTTTATTAATAACACTTGTATACCTGGACATTCATGTAGTTATCCAATCAGCCAATCATGTGCCAGCAGAGAATAAATAAAACATTGGGGTGCTTTAGTCAATTTTCACATCACATATCAAAATCAGGAAAAAATATGGTTTAAGTTATTGTGGCGTGGTTGTTGGTGCTGATAATGTCCAGTAATTGTCATACATAAGAATATCTAAAGTTTACAGAGAATTGTGAAAATAAAATTATAATAAAAAAATATATACAAGAGAGGTCAGATGAGAATTGCGTGACTGGATCAAGCAGACAGGAAGTCTACAGAAAAAACTGAAATAATGACTTTTTACAACTGAAAAGAAAAAAGAAAAAAGCATCTTATATTGCACACCATAACATCGTGGGATACAATAGCAGAAGAACACATCAGGATTCTACTGAAAGGCCATTGATAAGAATAGTGAGGGATTTAAAAATATATGTAGAAATAATGGTAGGTAATGCAACCACGAGGGGGGGGATGGGGAGGGGTATGGGCGCAAGCCAGTGTCTTCTTGTGCCAGTCCCAAGTCTGGATAAATGCAGAGGGTTGTGTCAGGAAGGGCATCCGA
>JAQMYL010000019.1:14746094-14759342 GCA_030014365.1 Clarias pachynema
GCCTAACCTGCATATCTTTGGACTGTGGGAGGAAACCGGAGTACCCGGAGGAAACCCACCAAGCACGGGGAGAACAATGCACACAGAGACGGGAATCGAGCCTGGCCGGGAATCGAACCCGGCCCCTGGAGGTGCAAGGCGACAATGCTAACCACTACACCACCGTGCCACCGGTGAAAAACATGTTATATGTTAATTGTGTATAAAAAAAACAGAATTAAAAAGGGGGTACTAACTTTTACTCATAATTGTACATGCAATTTATGTGTAACGGTTCTATCCTTAAACAAGTGGAAAACTGGGATATTTAAAAAGGTTTGTTAGGTCATTGAAGCTCCACCATCCTTGAGATACTTTCAGTGGAAAAGGAAGCAAAAGGTTCCTAATGTACTGTATATTATAGAATCATCAAAATGTTAGCAAATTTATTGAGGAAAAATTATAAGAACATGAGGCTAAGAGTCAAGCAGAGTTACTGTAAATACCATACATCAGAACAGAGAGCAGCATAGAGAATGCATACGTTATATTCTACATCCATACTTTATTATTTTTTTAAATTATTGATATTTTATAATTTCATGTTTGTTTTTATTTTTATAATTTTCAAATTTTATGTCTTATTTTGTTTTTGTATTTTTGCCATTTTTTTTGGTCATTTTTCAGTTGAAACAAAACTTAAGACACACTTATTTCAAATGGCTTTTGTTATTTTAAATTTTATGTTTTTAATAATTTAATAATTTTATATTTTATTTCTTTTTTTTATTGCTATTCTATTGCCATTTTTTGCCATTTTCTATGCTGTGAAGCTCTTTGGTTCAACTTAGGTTGCTGTAAGGTGCTATCTAAATAAATGTTAATTGATCCATACCATATATTACAATAGATAGTTGTTTTGTCAGAAAAACAACATGGCCAAGTTGGCGAATGGCTTGTCAGAAGATGTTTTACCCTTGGAATTGTAAGAATCTATCTGACTTTTTATTTTTGTCAGAATTTATTTAGTCACATTATTTTATTCTATGACAATGCATTAACATAACATAATGTTTTTATTATTATTATTATTATTATTATTATTATTTGGAAAATAATAAGGGACAGGGCAGGAATGCCAAAACCATGAAGCTCAAGATCAGAAAAAACTGCTCAGAATGCAGGTATAACCTTGGACCGCAGGGAATGGGACGTGAGCAGGTAGCATGGACCAGTTAGGAAAGACATAGCAAGATATATAAAAACAGAACTAACAAAATGCAAATCTGCTAGAGAAATAACAATATATGTAAATTATCACTTTGTAATAATTGTCTAGGTGTACTGTACATAATTTGTATTTGTAGTATCAAGCTCGGCGGCACGGTGGCCTAGTCATTATCACTATTGCCTTGCACCTCCAGGGTCTGGGTTCAATTCCCATCTCCGGTCAGTGTGCATGGAGTTTGCATGTTCTCCTTGCAGTTGGGTACTCCAGTTTCCTTCCACAGTACAAAGACATGCAGATTTGGTTAACTGGTGTTCTCAAATTGCCCTTAGTGTGTAAATGAGTGCCCCATGTTAGTTGGGCAGTACTATGTCATCACAAAAATGGATATATTTTTCAAAAATTCAAAGAAAATAGATGTGTGACTTTGTACTGTGATAAAGATGTTAGTTTTCACAAGGCCAGGTGTCAGTTCCATAGGCAAATTGTTTAATTTAAGATTATTGCAGATAAATGAAACCATAATCTGTAATTAATATGGTTAAGCACACAGTTTTAAAAACACACCCTGTGTTAATAGACAAGGAAAAAATATAGAGTTAGCACATGCAAGAAATGGCTAAACTTTGCAATGGTCAAACAAATGCTTGTTTATTAATTATCCTAGAGTTTGTGCTAATACTCCGGTGACCATAGCATCTGATGGCAGGGAGGGAAAGTGTTCTAAGCTTTTATCGCATCATTAAAAGTAAAGCAACCCATGTAAACCATTCCTAATATTACAAACCAGAGAAGCAAAATAAATTCTTGTCACGTGACAATATTGGACTACTGTATTATACCATTTGGAGTTGCTATGCTACCAGTATGATCCATCTGTTTTTGTTCTTCTCAGTTATGAATAAGGCTCCACCTTCACTGTTTTAAATAGCATGCTCCCAACAGAATATCCATATTGCCCTTCTATCCTGCAGGACATAAACTATTTAGCAATTTAAAACCGATGGATGTACATAATAGTGCATAGCGTCCTGTTCATGGTGGGCTACTTTCACTGACTTTTCAGTTTATGGGTTAAACTCGGGGCCACTTTGATTTCCTTTTGAAAATAGCTCTCATGCTGGTTCTTATGCAATATTTTTTAGCAATTGTAATGAGCATGAGTGAATTATTTGTCTTTGATATTAATGAAGTTCCTGAAAACAAAAAACCTCACCCTGACCTCAACTTAATATTGTAGTTGGCTTGTCTGAATTCATACCAATTTAAAATAGCATGGCCAAGTCTGAATATTTGTCTTGAGTTGAATGTCAATGTATATTAGTCTTCATATCAGCCTGGTCCCCATAGACAAGTGTATTCTTCACAGACACACCACAGCTATAAACCTGACAAAACCTTCACTTATTTCAATAGTGTATTCCCAACAGAATAGCCATATTGCAGTGCGAGCGTGTAGGCACATCTTCAAATCTCATGTGAACATCTTATCGATGTAAATATGGTGCACGATGCATATATTTGGCAGTGCTTATTTTGAATGGAGAGAAAGAAAAAATATACTGTAGAGAATTTTAAATGATGGAAAAAAAGACAGTTGAAGATGAACTGCTTGTATTCACTTTTTAATTTGTAAGAAAACAAAATCCAGGATAGTCTTATTTGGTGGAATATGCTTCTCATGGAGGCAGAATTTCTCACAGGTGGGGATATATTTATATAATATACTATACATATATAATATACAAATATAATTGATATAAGTAAAGTTGTAACTAACGCTAGAAGTAAGAACATCACACCATGCCCTTATACCCACCTTAAATAATTAGAACTTTACTTACCAGGACGTTACTCACAAAATTACTCTATTGGTGTTAACTAGCCTTTAAAATAATAACCCCCCCACGTCCTACCCAAATCCTAAAAGGCTTCACCCAGGCTATAGACATGCAAAAATTCTGAATAATGTAGAAGACTAGAGGTACATGTTTTAAGGCTGCTTTGGGAATTCTATTGAATGAAAATAATAAGGATTTAATACAGAAATTGCACACTGATATTTAGGTCTCAGATGGAACACAATTAAGTATTATGTAGAAGTTATGAGAGTTGTGCACATTACAGAATTACAGTTCCAGAATCAATGCTATGCTATGCTTTTTCCAAAATAAACCGTTGATGGCGTATATATAAAGTTGGGTCCATGCATCCATCAAGGAACTTCTGTAGTCCAAGTAGGCACCGTGGAGGCCAATGATGATCACTGTACTGTATTTATTCCCATTTGTACATTCCCATTTCCCATTTGTTGATCTCCGGTCAACATTCACACACTATGGGCAATTTGGAAATGCCAATTAGCATAATGTGCATGTTTTTGGACTGTGGGAGGAAACCGGAGAACACTCTCTAAGCACAGGAAGAAAATGCAAACTCAGACCCAATACAGGAGTCAAACCTAGGACCAGGTGGTGCAAGTCGACACTGCTATCCACTAAACCACCATGCCACCCCACCTTGGGTACTTTTAAGTGAATCTTGATTAGTGTTTCTTTCAAGATTGAATTGGCTAGTCTAAATCTTAGTAGTCAGTCTTGCACAAATGGTCAGACATCACATCATAGAAATGTGCATAAGGAATGCCTAAATTAGACCCGTTGCCACAAAAAGTCATTTTTGCCTGCAGCGTTATAATAATCCTTAAGGAGTGCTTTAGGCATGTTTAAAGGCAAAAATACAAGAGGAAAACAAAACATTTATGTCGGTATAATGCACTTACAATAACTTTCCTGTGCTTGAGGATGATATTGATTTTTGGTTGTTAATGCCAGTCCCTCCAGTGCATCCATCATGCCAAAGGGCAAACTTGTGAACTCTCACAGTGCGGATTGATATAAAAGGTAATATTAGACTATCATCCTAACATCCTCTTACTCTTGGATACATTTCATGTGCAGGATTGCACATGCTTAATAAATCAGCTGTTGAATCCTAATAAGTAAAGATCAGGAGTAGCCAGGGGCAATGTAATAACAGTGAGGTTGTGCAGGTCAGCCTAGACCTCAGTGCATCTTTGAACACTAATGAAATACTGCTGCATGCATTAATACAAACCATCGAGAAATCACAACCTGAGGCGTCACTCATATTCTCTCTATGCAATCTGTAAATTAGTTAATAAAGTTGTAATTTTTTTTTAGCTATGTCAGTGTACATTGATTTATGTCACAAATGATGTCATGCCATTTTTTATTAAGATTTGTAGTATAAGTTATCCTTAGAATTCTTGCTGATGTAATAAAATTCTTGATATTTAGGGGCAAAGATTCTCAAAAGCTGTTAAGAACAACACAAAATGGTCATCCTTGCCATTGATATGTACTGTATAACATTTTTACTCACTTCCTAATATTAACAAGTCCCTTTTTTCCTTTGAAATTTCCCCATAGAATTACAATAAAAATATTAAGATCTGTCAGCAACTAATCTTAAATTATCATAAATTATCTTAAATCATGTTCAAAACCAAAGTGTTCTGTTAATGACAAATAAATGGATTTAAAATGGAATCGGGGTTGGGAACTTTTAAACGTATTATTAAAAACCTGAGAGGGGTAGTGATAAATCATCACCTCTGTGAAAGAAATGGGGTCAAACCTACAGTATCATGAACGCATGTCACTTGAACAACTGGGGAACATGCACTGTAAAAGATCAACTTGTGAAAGCATTTCCACATCCACAATGTGATAGCAACTCAAATGACTGGGACTAAACAGCTGTGTGGCCATAAGATACCTACTTGTTAGTGAGACTAATCAGAACAAAAGGCTTCAATTTGCTAGGGAGCATACGGATTCAAGTTTGTACAATTGTAAAGGGTGTAATATATGATCTGATGAGTCCAGATTGAGCCGATCCCAGAGTGATGGGTGTATCAGGATAATAAGGGAAGCACATAAACTGAAACATTTATCATTCATAGTGCTCAAAGTCTCAAGTCTCTGAAGTCAGTGTTATGATCTGGGGTTGCTTCAGTGCGTCAGGTCTAGACTCAGCAATGGTATGTGGCAATAAAATTAAGTCAGCTGAATGTACTGAATGACTAGGTTATCACATCTATGCATTTTTTTCTCCCCTGACGGCACTGCCATATTTCAGAAATCAAAGTGTGAAAGAATGATTGTGGAGGCGTTGGAAATCATTTTCACACATGCATTAGCCACCACATTTTGCATTGTAATCAACACTAAAGGTGTGTGATGTCTGACTTTTTATTTAGTTTTATTTATTTATTCATTTATTTATGCTAAAATTGCACGTTAGCACAGGTTACGATTTCATTTATTTTGTTATTTACAGTACGTCACTTTATTTTTCAATGTGTAGTAGCATTGGCGAGTGAATTGAAAAAAAAATATTTCAAACTTGCAACATGATTTTACACTGTATGTAACAAACTAAGAAACTTAGAAAGAAGTAATACGTTTTTATTTAAATCTGATGACGAAAAAAAAAGCCAAGAAGTGTTCAGCATGTAAGCAATTTTGCCAACTGAAACACATCCCAGGTGGCTCTCTTATCTACCAAGAGTGTGTGTAATGTCATCATGGCTCTGAGTTATTAAAATTGTACAGTAGAATATGTTGTTGTGTTTTGTTATTCTATTCATATTGTTGAATGTTTACCAATTATTTATAATAATGCCTGAAAATAATAAAATGGCACAATTTATTTATGACAACTAGAACATAAGATAACTAGAGTATAAGATAGCATAAAATTCAAACTTATTTACCTCTTAATTTATTTACATGTTCTAAGTTCTTTTAGGTAACAAACTGAAAAAATATTACTCTTTTAGCTAATACAATAATTCATTTAACTTTTAGTACTGTAACTCGTAACCCTGAAAAGTGGATAGGTTTGGTAGATCCAGTGTGTATCTTGGTGTATGTCAGGAGAAAGATGAAAATACACCCAGGATTGGATGCCAGTATATCACATGGCACTGTGCATAAAAAGAGGAGCACAGAAAGCAATGTAGATATGAAAGAACATTGACAAAAACATGACTCTAGAGATGTGAGGTGACAATGCTACACACTGCACCACCTTGCCACTCTCCAAATACAGTACATTATTCATAATCCATTCTCTTCTTTTCAATTCTATGCATTTTTTTCCCAAAAAAAATTGACTTTGGTAATTAAATAATTTATTGTCTAATATTTGTACAGCTTTAAACTTTATTTCCTTAAGGTGTGAAGTTGGATTATAACATATGAATTATATAGGACAACCAATAGCCAACTAGGATACCAGCAGGATACATAAAGTTAATGCTTACGCTTTGCAACTAGTATATACTGTACTGTATGTTACACTAAGGGAATTTAATAACGTAAACCACTATTTGTTCTATTAAGAAAGAACATTGTCTTTGTGATTATGTGAAATGTACCCCAAACTATAGAATGACTAAAATACAATTTGGTACATACAATACCATGCTGATGAACATACAGTACAGTATGCATTCATTTTTGGGCAATTTAGCTTTCACCCATACAGTATATAGTGTTGTTGATTAATAACCTCTTTAAATTATATACTTTTAAGAAACTATTCAACTTTCACTTAATTATGCCTTTTCTGTCTTTTAATATTTATCATATATATTTAATTACTTTTAGTTTGTTTTTCAATAATTTGGCAAGCAGATTTGGATTTTTCTGGCCATTCAGGGTATCTTGTGTGTTGTATTACGTCGTGTGTAAATAGTATCACCTGGGTGACTTTTGCTTGCAACACCACTTGTTTAAGTCCTCTGTATATACACCTTATCTTTATTTCTGTATTTGCTTTGTATTTGTTTTCCTTGTATACATGGCCATTCTTATCCATGTTATCATCACCCTGTTTTTTTATGTTTTCAATTCTGTTGTCTGAGGATATGACCTTTGCCTGCCAGTTTTTGGATTTTGATCATCAGATTGCCTTTGGTAACCTTGTTTGCCTGAGCTTTGACCTCTTGGATACTGACTATGCTTTTTACTGACAACACTAATAAAGGAGTTTACACTCTAAGCCTGCATTTCCACAGGCCTCCCGCAGGACCTGACGCAACAGCTTGTGGTGTGGGACTAATTTGGATGGTTGCAGGTGAAAGTGGGCAGTCAAGCAGCGCCTGTAGTTATGAGAGAGAAATAAAAGACTATGAAGAAATACAGCACAAATTGTGCAACAATAATAAATAATTGAAGCAATAATGCTTTTTTCTGACTCTCACCTAAAATGATTAGATGTAGGGGTACATACTGTAGAATAGTGTTCACTTACTGAACAGAGCTTAACTGAAGAACTCTACCAATAATAATGAAACTGCTGCTGAAGCTAATGCTGCTTGTATTTGCGGCTCAATACAAAACAATAGAAATTAAGTAAGATCACTATTATGGTGCAAAAGCAGCAACATCATTAGATTTCATGTTTCAGGAACTACTGGCAAGTTTTATATAACTAATTATAATAAATCCGTACTGCATTCATAAACATTAATTACCATCAGCATTAACAGTAATAGGAATAATTATTTGGATGATGAGACAATTTTCAGATTATTGCCTGTGTACATAACCTCCATGGATTTGAAATGAAGCAATAAAAGATGTGATTGAAGTGTAGCATTTCAGCTTTAATTTAAGGGGTCCTAATAAATAAATAAATAAATAAATAAATCTCCTTGAAATGTAGCAATTACAGATATATTTAATGTCCTCCTGTTTTTGCAGGCCCAATAATTAGTAATTAGACAATTGACTAATAAGCAGTTTTGTGGTCAAGTGTGACCTGTTTTTTCATTATTTCATGACAAATTAAGGAGATGAAAATTCTGTAGTTGATTAGTGTGGAATTTGCATTTAAATCTATTCATGAAAACTTGCAATGTGTGGTTCAAAGAGGTGTCAGTGCAAATGAAGGAAGCAATCATAAGGCTGAAAAACATAAAAATCATCTTATGTTTGTGTTTCATCTTGGAAACTATGAGTGGCCAAATCAATAATTGGGTACATTCTTAAAAAGATGGAATGCACTGATGAGCTCAGCAAAACCAAAAAAGCATGGAAGATCACAGAAGAATCAAAATCTATGTGAATTCTATCCATAGTGAAAAAAAAGAAGGAAGGAATAAAAGAAAGAAAAAAGAAAGAAAGAAAGAAAGAAAGAAAGAAAGAAAACAATTCCAGCATCTAGCCAAGGCAAGAACACTCTCGAGGTGGGAGGCATATTGTTGTTGTTGATGTCTACAATCAAGAGATGTTTGTATGGATTTAATTGGATTTAAATTGATGCAATTTTTTAAATTCAATTTAAAAGGCTTGCCAAGTTTCGAGATAGATTCTTTGGATAGATGAAACCAAGCTTGGACCAAAATGATGGAATGAGAAAAGTATTGAGATGGAAAGGAAAAGGTCATGATCCACAGCATACCTCATCATCTGTCAAGCATGGTGTAGTGTTATGCCATGAGCATATATGGCTGCCAGTAGAACTAGGTCACTGCTGTCTATGTACAGTATGATGTGACTGCTGATGGAAGAAGCTGGATGAATTTTGAAGTGTATAGAGTTGTATTTTCGACTCAGATTCAGTCTAGTGCTGCAAAACTGATAGCACAACACTTTACAGTACAAATGAATAAAAACACAAACTATACATGAAAGAAAACCAGGAGCTTCTCAAGGCAAAAAAAATAAATAAAAAGATTTAATGGAAATTGCCTCTTAGAGGCCTGAGCCAGTTATCTGACCTCAAACCAACTGAGCATTCTTTTTACCTAATGAAGACAAACCTGGAGGCAGAAAGCGCCACAAGCAAGCAGCAACTGAAAGCAGTTGAAATAAAGGCCTGGCAAAGCATCTAAAGGGAGAAAACTCAGCATTTGGTCATGTCCATGGATTCCAGACTCTATCCAATCTTTCACTCCAAATAATATTCATCCATGTATTGAAAAAAAAAAAGTCGATACTGTATATATCTGTATGTCAAATTAATTATAAAGCGTACTGTGAAAAAAGAAGGCTATAATGACTCTAATTCTTATTTATTTATTTATTTATTTATTATTCTTATTCTTATTGTTATTATTATTGAATTAAAACTGAATGTTTACACTTCAATACAAATTTTATGGTTTTATGTCTTATCCAAAGTGGCGCTATACAGGCAAAATCACCTCACTACTTTTGGCTCTGATGCTATTAAAGAGTATATGCATACATTAATTTGCCTAACATTTTTATTTAATGACTGTTCTTCATACATGATAAGAAAAAGTGATGTAAACGTACACATACATTTTTGCAACTATACACCACACAAAGTTATGGCAATATCTCAGATCAGCTGGAATAATTTTTAAACATTATTAATTAAGGTAGTCACACATGCAGAATGTGTTACCTTCCATAAGGTTCATTAGCAGTAAGTTACAGTAACATCTGTTATTTCTTTCTTTTTTTTTTTTTAGGTTTAAAGTGTGTTTGTGTATGGGCAGAGGTGGAGTGACACAACTTTTTCCTGCAGGTTGTAGGGTTTATTTCATATAATTTTGACTGATGATTTCTATTTTTGTTAACCTGCCAATCAGTCTCGATGGATGTAATTAGATGATATCAGAGGTAAGTCAGAGCCATGGTTAATTAGTCAAATTGAAACATATGGTGTGTTCATGGTCTCAAACCTAAAGCTCAGTCAATAACTTTTTTGAGGTTTGTTAAATAAAACACCTAATTGCTTAATATCCTATGTTGACTGGCAAGATTTTGTGCACCTACGTAAATGTACACTAAGTATAGAGGCTCTTAGGCTCAAAGCAGAGATCAGATGTGGTTAATGGTAGGGTGGGTAGTCCTGATTAACTTTATTTATACATCAGATAATCATTCAAATTTGAAAAGCATTAAAACTGCTATAATGTTTTGTGGATTTTAGAGAATAAGCATTACCCACATAAGATAAGCATTAGATATTGAAGATAAACATCACCTATAGAACAGAAGCATCACTCATAGAAGATACACATCACCTGAGGAGGATGAACATCACCTTTACAAAATAGGCATCACTTATAGAAGATAAGCATCCCCTATATAGGATAAACATCACTTATAGAATATAGGCACCCCCTGTAGCAAATAAACATAACCTATAGAAGATAAACATCACCTATAGAAGATAAACATCACTTATAAAAGATAAGGATCACCTATAGAAGATAAGTTTCACTTATAAGAGATAAGCATCACCTATAGTATAAGCATCACTTACAGAAAATAAGCATCTCCTGTAGAAGACAAATATCACTGATAGAAGATAAGCATCACATATCAATGATAAGCATCAGCTATAAAAATAAGCATCACCTATGATAAGCATCACCTAGAGGACAAGCATCAATTATGAAGGATAAGCATCACCTATAGATGACAGGCATCACCTATAGAAGATAAGCATCACCCATAAAAGATAAGCATCACATTAAAAAAAATAAGCATCACCTAGAGGACAAGCATCACTTATAGATGATAGGCATCACCTATAGAAAATAACCATCACCTATAAAAGATAAGCATCACATATCGAAAATAAGCATCACCTATAGAGAACAAGTTATATTATTTATAACATTGCCAAGAATTGACAATGCTGATATTACATCAATAAATAGAGACTTGAGACTTTGGTTGTCAGCGTCAACAATCCTAAAAGCATTAATCTCACATGAAAGTGATATATTTTGACCTATGTAAAGGAGATTCTAATCTGCAATAATAGACTACAAACACTGGTTCATGCTTCATTTTTATTTATTCTGGACTTATGTGTTTGCTTAATCAAAGTCCTTGTCACACAACTTAGCCTTATTTTTAAGGAGCTCCCCATCTGCTTTGACAATCTGTTTTGATGGAATTTTCTCTCTCTCTCTCTCTCTCTCTCTCTCTCTCTCTCTTTCGCTCTCTTTTACACTTCACTCATATCTCAGCTGCTTTATGTTTCACCGCTCCCACTCCATGTGGTGCAATGAAAATGATAAGTTGAGAGCGATCACAGTGCTGAATATCAACACATCCGTAGCACCTCCAGAGGAATCGAGCTGCACAAGATCTCTGAATTTTATTTATTTATTTATGTATTTATTTATTTACCAAAGATAAAAAAATCTGATTATGTGACACTACTTCTGAAATGCATAAAAATAGAAAACCTGGAATACATTCTAAAAACCACATCTCCGATAACCCTTATCTATATATTTAATGAATTTAACTGAAGTATCCTAGTTATACACACAACATTATTTGCAAAAATCTGTGATAATCTCATAATTATGCATTAGAACTGATCTTTTCCCAATTTTCCCAATTATGTAACTACACTGGTAATAAAGCTTTTGGTAATACTTTTGCTAATAAAGCTTTTGGGATTACTGCTTAAGCATCTGAAACACTAAAATATTTGTTTTACAAATTGTTGAAACTCATAAACTAAATAGAACTATAAAGAAGTAAAACCAAAAAGAAACAGTAAGGCTTGGAATTGAAAGCAGGAATGAGATGTCACGCTGAAATGAGAAGATTATCTGGGCTATTTAAAGGGGTTCGTGTGATTGGGAAAAGCTGTGCATGTGCATGTTCAGGGCACAGTGAATTTGAACATGAATTATGTGATGAATCAAATGATGTGGTCAGTTCTGAAATGGATAAGGATCATGGGAAACAGAGTTTGACTTAATAGAGAATAAAGGTTATAAAAAATTTGCTCAGAATCCTGGAAAAAATTAAGCAAGATTGGCAAGCATGGTGATAAACATGATCACAATATAACATAGACTCACCGGTGGTTGGTGAGTACTATACTGTATATGTATATCTAACTAACTAAATATGTATATCAATGTCATGATAGGATGTGTAACTTAAAGTTTATGCATTGCCAGAATGTGTGCATACTTCTTTACCTGGACAAGAGTAACATGAGATTAGGAAGATGAGTAACAGAACACATCAAGATGTTTTTGGGAATCTCTCTGTCTGTTTTTTTGTGCACGCATCACGTAAAAAATCCTGAACTCATTTTAATGAGGTTTGCACAGGTGTATTTGGCCGAGTTTGAGGTAACATACTGTATACTGTAGGCTTTGTTCCATCGCAATCGGCCCACAGGAAAAGTTTGAAATTTAAATAGACAATGCCCTTATATCATAAAAAATCTGTTTAATAAACACAATCTCACACCTTCATTCTGTGCACTTCACGATAACACGTAAAAATTTTAGTTCATTCCAAAATTCAAAAAGTACATGGCGTTGTAAATTTTTTAAAACATGCTTATAAGTGTGCAATTAAATTCCACGCGAACAAAGTCACGAGCACAGCTGTCACTTCTTTGTGTCTGTCTCAACAACCACCTTATTAAAGATTGCTCAGAATCTAAACAATTATGCATTTATTTGTGGCAAAACAATAGATTTCGCCCAATATGCTAAAACAATTTTTTTTTTTATTATTATTTTACTTCTACCTGTCTCAGTCCCTGGCTGAATCTGACATGTGATCACTGCACCAGCACCATAGTCCTACAGTCTCCACATTCATTTCAAAAAGAGGAAAAAAGTTTTAAACCTCACAAATAGGCAGACATATTTTCTAAAATGTAAAAATTAGAACAATAACGACTACATTATGACAAAATCTTTAGAACAAACAGATATTAGACATTGTGACTCATTTTTGTCTATGTCTGCACTATAGCTCTCTGCCCCCTTCCTACCTACAGTATATAGAAGACTGTGAATTTTTGTCTGTGTAACTTAACTGTACAATAAATAATACTAATGTCTTTTAGCATACAGTATTTTAAGTGACAATAGTAGGGGCGCTACATCTAATACACTACCAAAAGTTCAAAAGTTTGGGGTCACTTGCAAATTTCTTTGTTTTTGTTTAGTGATTTATTTTCTACATTCTACAACA
>JAQMYL010000019.1:14768526-14781354 GCA_030014365.1 Clarias pachynema
TTCGGGCACAAGGCAGGGTACACCCTGGACAGGGTGCCAATCCATCGCAGGGCACACACACACACACACACACACACCCATTCACAACGTGTGTGTGTGTAAAACATATTTTATTTTGTGTTTGAAAGTGCGTGTGTGCACGTGTGTAAAGCAAAACAAAGTCTCATTAGAGAGGTTAAAAATCCATGTTCTCTCTCTGCTTCTCTCGGCCTGCTCTGTGTCTGCGTGCTAGTGCGTCATTGGACACAGTGACACACACACACACACACACACACAGACACACACACACACAGATCCCTCCTACTTTTGCCTTCACAGACACACAGACACACACACCCTTTCTCTCTGCTCTTCACAGAAACACTGCTCTGTCGCGATTCTTTTCAAAGATAAAGTGCAGGTTAATTTGTTTTATTTTTAACTTCACAGCAGTGATTCCGTTAGTCTGTCAATCGAGTGTTATTAGATTTCTTGTTTATTTTTCCGATAAAACAGTGTTTGCGCTGTGTGCGCGTGTGGGTGTGAAAAGAGTGGAGCAAGGGTAACTGTAAGACGAGAAGGGGGAGAGGGGAGCTTACTTTAGATTCACACACATAGCGCCTGCGCGCACAAACGGAAACACTTATCCGATTTATTTTTACTTTTTTTTTTAAAGGTAAAGTGCATTTGTTTTATTTTCACTTAATATTTTGTGTTAATTATTTTTATGTATTTATTTTTTGGGCTGAGGAACGAATAATTTGAGTTTCCATTATTTCTTATGGGAAAATTTGATCTGGTTTACGAGTGTTTTGGAATATGAGCCTGCTTCTAGAACGAATTGTGCTCGTAAGCCAAGGTTCCAGGGGTTGGACAATGAAACTGAAACACCTGGTTTTGGACCACAATAATTCATTAGTATGGTGTATGGCCTCCTTTTGCGGCCAATACAGTATCAATTCGTCTTGGGAATGACAGATACAAGTCCTGCACAGTGGCCAGAGGGATTTTGAGCCATTCTTCTTGCAGAATAGTGACCAGGTCACTACATGATGCTGGTGGAGGAAAGCGTTTCCGGACTCGCTCCTTCAAAACACCCCAAAGTGGCTCAATAATATTTACTGTAGATCAGGTGACTGTGCAGGCCATGGGTGATGTTCAACTTCACTTTCATGTTCATCAAACCACTCTGTCAGCAGTCTTGCTGTGTGTATTGGTGCATTATCATCCTGATACACGGCACCGCCTTCAGAAAACATTGTTTGCACAAGTATTGGGCCTAAGGAATGCCAGGATATTGCAGCCCAAACCATCACTGATCCAACACCATGCTTCACTCTGGGCATGCAACAGTCTGGGTGGTACGCTTCTTTGGGCCTTCTCCACACCGTAACTCTCCCAGATGTGGGTAAGATGAAGGTCGACTCATCAAGGAACAATACCTGTTTCACATTGTCCACAGCTCAAGATTTTCGCTGCTGGCACCATTGAAACCGACGTTTGGCATTGGCACGAGTGACTAAAGGTTTGGCTATAGTAGCCCGGCCATGTACATTGACCCTGTGGAGCTCCTGATGAACAGTTTTGGTGGAAACAGGAGTGTTGAGGTGCACATTTAATTCTGCAGCAAGTTGGGCAGCTGTGGTTTTATGTTTTTTGGATACAATCCAGGTTAGCACCCGGACATCCCTTTCAAACAGCTTCCTCTTGCGTCCAAAGTTACTCCTGTTGGATGTGTTTCTTGGTGGTATGCTGACATTACCCTGGATACAGTACCATGGCTCTTGATATATCACAAAGACTTGCTATCTTGGTCACAGATGCGCCTGCGAGACGCACACCAACAATTTGGCCTCTTTTGAATATGAATATCTCTCTGATATGTCGAACATAATGTTGTGTGCATTGCAATATTTTAAGCAAAACTGTGCTATTACTCTGCTAATTAAAACTTCACACTCTGCTCTTACTGGTGGAATGTGCAATCAAAGAAGATTGGCCACCAGGCTTCAGGCCATGAAACCTCCAACACTAATTTGGCCAGTGTTTCAGTTTTATTGTCCAACACCTGTACAGTATATACTGGATATAAACACCTTTTCATTCAAAAGCTGACATGTTCTAACAAGCTATTGCTTCTGTCTGTCAACTGTATGTAGAACAAATATCTATTTCACTTCCAAATAGATAAGTCTCATTTTTATACAGAGCAAATTACAGAAATGCTTTAAGGTTGCTATCAATAAATCCTTTTTTTTTTTTTTTACCAAGATCATCGGTCAAACCCCTAATATATAAGGAAAAGGTAGGACTGGTAAGATTGCCAATGAATTAGCTGTTTGGAAATCTATAGGAAGATTATTTTACCAGCTATCTCCCAGAACAGGCCTTCCTTGTACCCGGAGAAATCAGTTGAGCAGTGCAGGGTCTGATAAATGCTTTAAAGTAAGTTGGGCTTACTAATTTTCAAACTTGTCAAAAAACAAGTGACTGGACCGAAGTAATGTGGTGTGGGAAAAATCAGGAAGATTAAAAACAAGTCTTGCACCTGAATTCTGCATTCTGAATCTGAATTCTGGGGTTGAATGGCACATAGAGGCAGACCTGCTAGGAGCAAGTTGCAGTAATCCAGTCTCAAAATGACAAAAGACTGAATAAGTTCCTGAATAGTCTGAGGGGATAGAAATAGACAAATTCTTCATGAATTCTTCATGTTCAAGAAATCAACATGAGTATGAGAGTTTGGCAATATGAGCAGAAAAAGATAACTGATTCTCCATGGTTACTTCAAGGTTGTGTGTAGTGAGATTAGAGAGTTGTCGAGGGAGATATTCATGAAGATCCTGATGAGGGGATAAATCACCTGGGAAGAACTGCAATTCTGTTATGCTGGGATTGAGGTTCAGCCAATGAGCCGCCATGCATGATGAGATGTTGGAAAGACATGTAGAGATCTTGGCGGAAGCATGAGTGTCTGAGGGAGCAAAGGACAAGATGCATTGAGTATCATCCACATAACAATGGTATGAAAACCCATGTGAGCATGTAACCTCATCAAGAGATCAAGATGAGATAGAGAACAGAATAAAGCCAAGTACCAAGCCTTGTGAAACTCTAGTGAAGCAGGTGTGGATCCTCACCACATATCCTTGACTATGACCTTCCAAGTAGGAATTGAATCACTGCCATGCCGTGCTACAGATTCCAAGTTTTGTGAGCATGGACAGGAGAATCTTAACTGTGCCAAACTCTGATGAAGGGTCAGAAAGGATGAGGACAGAAGAAGCTTTGTCTGATTTGAAAGCATTTTTGACAGCCATAAGGCCATGCTTTGTGGAATATACTGCTTTGAAGCCAGACTGCTTTGGATAAGTTGTTCTGTAAGATACAAAGGGATAGTTGCTTGTACACAGTGCATTCAAGGAAAGAAATTCAAATAGAAAGAAAAGGTAAAAGTATTATCAGTCTGTAATTGCTGATTCTGCTGGATCCAGAGTGGGTTTCTTTAGCATGGGAGTAACTCTTGCCCCCTTGAATTTCTTGAACCTTTGATGATGGCTATGATGAGGAGGGTAAGGTCTTTTGAGATGGTCTGAACCAGTGGAGAGGTGGTATGATTTGAGGTTGAGATGACTTGCTGGATTTCTTCAGCTGTCAGGCTAGAAAATGGGAATCCTGAGATTGTAGTTTAGGGGTTGGGTATGAAAAAGGTCAGACAAATCTTTTTTTTTATCTTTCTATTGAAAAAGGTGGCAAAGTCTTCAGCAGTCAGGCAGGTTAGAGTTGGAGGAGCAGTCAGATTAGGTAGGGAGGAAAATATGTTATGTAGAAGATTCCAGCTTTTTCCTGTATATGGCTGTTTTAGCAGAAGTGAATTTGGAAGAGAATTTTGGCAGAGGAGAACAATAAGAGAATGGATATTGGTCAAGTTGTGATTTATTTTACTTTCTTGTGACAGTTCTTAAGTAATTCTCTTCAACTGTTGCACAGCACATCTGATAGCCAAGGAGCAGGGCATAAAATCCTCTTGTGTCTGTAACATAGGGGCAGCAGAAGTCCATGGATGAGGAAAGTGAGAGGAGGTACAGTAAGTGGCTTTTCTAACTCTAATGGTCACAAGGAAAAATAGTCAGGGTCTTAGAGAGATGAGTGGTGATTTCTGCAAGCAAAAGATAACAAGAAAACAAGTGAGTGGACCGAACTAATGAGGAAGTAATGATAGAAGATATGAGATGCACATGCTATGTGTGGGAAGCTATTGGGTTAACTGCATCAGCTTTTGTTTACTGCTCTTGTTCTGAATTAAGATTAACTACTGTATATTATAATCGTATGGGACCACAGGCACATGTGCAGTCAGGCGATGCATGAACAGACGTTAAATGGTGCATATCTTTACTTGGATAATGTCAAATTCCAAAGTAAAACTAAACTTGTTAGTGGAAGGAGCTGGTGATGCTGTAAACTGAATTTTCTTTTATTTGTTATACTGTTTCTCATGATCTTCAATTTTGTCACAATTTGTGCAAAAAAAACTTCCTTGATCTAATTCACTGTAAATACTTTCTGGTTGAAAAAACAAAACAAAACACACAATCAAAGCTTTACTGTATATTATTAAACCTAACCAACAAATTATTAATATTACATATATATGAACACAAACACAACTGCAGGCTAATTTATATATTGTGATAAACCTCTGGGCAATGGAGTTCTGGCTTTTTTATCTTATATATCTTATATAAGATCATTTTTGGCTTACAATTTTGCCATTTATACTTTTTAACTACTTTTTTTTGATCATCTGAAAGAAAAAAATATTTTTTCTTAAAACTGCTTTTTGCTGTCAAACTATTCACTTTAAAAGTCATAAAAAAATCACACAGCTTAGGTTTTATAAAAATGTATGAAAGTTAGAGTTAGGGTTAATGGTAGGGTTATGAAAGCTAAAATTTTTTGTGACTTTGCATTAAAAAATCACACTAACCTTTCAAATAAAAAATATGTTAATAATGCTGTCTTCTTTGTATTGTTTCTTTGTGCTGTTTTGTGTCCCACAATTCTGAAGTCATCTTCAGTTTAATAGCTGATTTGAAGGAAAAAATGAGAAGCTTTTATACATGTATTTTTTTTTTTTGCAATATTTTAACAAATATATAAACAATTAATTTCTGATGACAAATGGGACGTTTTCAAATAATAATTTGTTTAATTATCTTGTTTCTTCTTTAGGTAGCAGTCAACTGTCAGTATGCTGTGACAAATTACTCCCTTGTAGCTATCCATAAGATACTGACTCTTGAGGTAACATAAGCAGGAAGCATCAAGATAGATGCTTTCTTGGCTTAGACACACACAGACTCAATTAATCCGCTCCTCTACAATGTATCTTATGAGGTACAGTATCATTATTCTTGCTGTACTAATTAATAGGGCATTGTTTTGCACTTACATTACTGAATATAGATCATTTAGGAGTATTACACTGTCTAGCCAAAAATAAAAAATAAAAATGCACACTCTAACATTTTATTAGATTACTTTTAGTGTTGATTATGGCCTGCAATCGCTGTGGGACTGTTTTACAACTCAAATTACTTGTAGTATATTCCTTTTATATTGTAACCCAGCTGTACAACTGTATTTATATTTAACATGCTGTTTGTACCTAAAGAGTGTCTATAAATTTTTTTTATCAATTTGCATTTTTTTTAATGCAAAATTATATTGGAAATAAGTATATTATACAGTCGTGTTCAAAAGTTAGTACTCCCTTTTAGGTTTTTGTGTAAAAACATAATAAAAACCATCTGATTGTAGCAGGTCTCAGTATTAGCCAAATACAACCTCAGACGATCAACAACTTATAGTATAACCTTTTTTCTTTACCATGCTATTTTTTATTTAACATAAATAAAAACGGGAAAAAAAGAGCTAGTAGATCCACCTAAGCAGCAATAACTGTAATAAAGCAATAACAGCAATAAAGCAATAAAGTAATTGTTTCAGTCCTTAAGTGTTAAGTTTTGTTACACACAAACCATTTTAATTACAAAATTTGTTGAAGATCATGATGAACTTTATAAGAAAAACACAAACTTTAAGTTTACAGAATCATCAGCCTCCTCCTCCTCTACCAGTTTAAATTTTTCTTTAATAACAGATGACAGGTTCGTACCATAGTACAGGGATGCACCGGATAATGTCTTTTCATGCAGTAACTGACTGCACATCAGTTAGTCATCTCCCTTGGAATATTGGTAGACATACTGTATGCAGGCACAGGGAACACAAATCTTATACAGTAGCACACAATGCATGCATTTGTACACAATTTACTTGTGCATCTTTTGATTGTTGTTAGCTTTTTTTTTTTTTGCATGATTTTATTTTTTAAATATTATTATAAATGCATACAGTATATGTATATATAATGCTCTGACATCTAACTATCACAATGTATCCATTGTAAAAGTCACCTCAGGAAATAAAGGCAGAATTGACACTATGATCTTCAGTTTATTATTTTATTTTCACATTTCTGTGAGTTCTAACTTGCTCTCACTTGCATACACATCTACGTTGCTGTGGGGGCTCAGCTCTAGCTCCACCTGCCAACACAAAAGAGCACCAGTAAATGAACTTGATAATAAGCTACAGATGGACACCTAAACATAAGCTGCCGGCTTCACCTACCTCTTTCCATCTGCAGGCAAGGCTGGACCACGCCCCCCAGTGCCACACACTTAGATTCTTGCACTTGCCCATTTTCCTGCTTACTGCCTAATACTTTATCCAAGTCCTTGACAGGTGTTATTATAATGCATAATTAAAATGCAGAATGGTAGTAAACATCCTTTTATTATGTATTATTTCTATTTCAATAAAACATCTTTATTACAGATTACTGTATATTTTCAGCAGCAGTTTGAGTAAAAAACAGAATCTTATATCAATTTAATGAAACACACTATACGACATGTTGACTTTATCTTTACTGAAATTTGTTTGAATGTTTTTAAGTGTCTGTTTGTGTGTCTGTATATGACAAAAGATCCTGTGTAGACAACACACAAAGCCATCCACATGGGAACTGTTCTCACTGCTAACTGGTGCGTGGTGAAGTGGAATGGCACTTTCCACATACAACACTTGTTAAATGGAAAGACCGTGCTTAAAGGGCTGCTTTTGTGTCGAGAAAAAAACGAGAAAAAAAAGCTTGTAGATCCACCTAAGCAGCAATAACTTATTATATTGAATAATATAAAGTAATTGTTTCAGGCCATAAGTGATAAGTTTTGTTGCACATAAACCATTTTAATTACAAAATTTGTTGAAGATCATGATGAACTTTATAAGAAAAACACAAACTTTAAGTTTACAGAATCATCAGCCTTCTCCTCCTCTACCAGTTTTAATTCTTCTTTAATAAAAGATGACAGGTCTGTAGTACAGGGATGCACCGGATAATGTTTGTTCGTGCAGCAACTGACTGCACATCAGTTAGTCATCTCCCTAAGGTTATTCCCTTGGAATAGTGGTCGACATATGCAGGAACAGGGAACACAAATCTTACAGCACACAATGCATGCATTTGTGTACCTGTGTATCTTTTGATTGTTGTTAGTTTTTTTTAGTTGATTTTATATTTTAAATATTATTATAAATGCACCAAGGCTCCCAGCAGACATCATAGGAGAAAGGGAGATGCATTAACTGGGAAGTGAAACAGAAAGGTGCACTGCAAACTAATTTTTCCACAGATGGTTACACAACAATACTCCTCATATCTTTGTTGAGTATATAATATGGCGTTTGCACAACACTTAAAATTGCATAATGTTTTATCCGTTTTTTTTGGATTCTTAGATTTGATTTATTCATGAGTGTTAATTGCTTGTCTTTAACAGCAGCTATATGTCTTTAATTTAATTTAATTTAATTTAATTTAATTTAAATAATTTTTATGAATACATTTTTTATTAGAGGTGCTTTTTCTTATGGAAAAAGAAGGAGGTTATGAGATATTTACAGGCATCAAAGCAGGCATTTAACAAAAAGAAAAAGGTAGAAATGTAAAAATGCCTTATTTTGTATGTCTCCTGTGGTACAGTACATTGTAGGACAATGGGACATTACATGTACGAACTACGTTATCTCTTTACAGCCTCTTCAGCATTCTTTCCAAATACACTAATGTCATACTGAACATGTTATATGGCCAAGTGTTTGTGGATGCCTGGCTATTGCACCCATATGTGGGTTTTTCATGAACTGTGAACATGGAACCACAATTGTACAGAGCCTTTTTCCATGAGAAGCGTTCAAGAAAAACCAGGACTTGTGATGGAATTTCTCATGCATGAAGGAGTAACCCTGAATGACATTTACAGAAGACTTCAAGCAGAATATGTTGATGAGAAGTTCAATTGTGTAAATGTTTTAAAGAAGGCCACATGTCAATGAATGACGATCTTAGAGGACATGGCTCCGAGCTAACTGCAGTAGTTCCTGTGAACATTCAGCGAGTGGAATGCTTGATGCATGAAAATCAACGGATACCTTGTCGCCAACACATCTCTCAGTGGGAACTGTCCACAGTTATTCATGAACACAAACATTCCAAGCAATTTTCACATGTTTGGGTCATTAAAGGAGTTCCTAAAAGGACAGCATTTTAGATGTGAAGCATCCAACATGTAGTAAAAACACTTGCACTTGCACCCAGAAGAGTGGATGATATTATGATAGCTAAGGTGGCAGGCTAAGGTGAACTACATTTTGGAATGCAATGTTTAAGCAAATACTATATGAGTGTGATAGTCAAGCATTCACAAACCTTTGGCTATAGTTTATCAGCACTAACCTGGTATTGGTGTGAATTAGCATCCAATGACACTATTTCATGTCCAGTTATCTTAAATTCAGAAATGTAAATTTCTTACACTTTTTCAAAATGAATTATTTCTACATTTCAACAATTACGCTTACAGCTCAAATGCAACGTAAAGATTATCTTCACACAGTATTTTTAGTTTGAATTATTATTGTTTTTGGCTCAGTTAAAAAATACGATGTTTTACTATTATTATTTACAATACAGTACAGAATAAATTAGATAAATTAACCTTTTAAAATAAAGTTAATGGCTATTAATGTGCTCAGAGTATGGAAATATGCAGCACACATGCCCACGCATGCTCATGTATAATCAATAATTCCTTAAAATAGTATTGCTGGTGATCTCTATCGTTATTAAAAGCCACTTAAATTCCTTCCTTTGATCTCTAAAGCACTCATTACGAAATCCGGTGTTGTCCAACATATAGGCTTTTACATAATTAGCACTCTAGAGTTTTTTTTCTCTTCTTCTAATTCCTTAGTTTGCTTTGTTTGGAATAAGAAAAGAGCAATTTATGTAATTTCCCAGGGGTTTAGCCTTGATGACTACAACATGCAAAGCTAAAACAAAACAATCCAACATGAAAGAATAATTGAAATATTGCGCAGCATTCATGGGCAGCTGTCATCTTGTCCGAGTCTTGTGATTTAGATTTACTCCCAGGAGGCTGAGTGAAATGGGGAACATTATTAGAGAGCGCGTTTATAGCGACTCCCGCCATGTGCAGCACAAAACTGTGCATTAGTCCTTGCAATATTTTATGAGTTTTTGAAATATTTATTGCACATGAGTTTGGAATACAAAATCCTTTTCGTCTTGAGAACTACAAATAAAAGTGGCCTTACTGTGACATATTCATAATACTAAAAATGCAATAGCACTCCCCTTTTGCTTGCTGTACACATACTGACAATTTATATGGACAGAGAAGACATTAAAATCAGCTGTAGTCCAGGGCCAGAACTTTAAATTTCCCCTTCGGCCTTATTGGAAATGTTTTACATTTCAGCTCAAAGTTTTGGACATGAAATCAAGGTTCTAAAATAAGCAATCATAGTGATGTGACCTTTTGCAACATGAGCTGTAAGGGCAAATTCATAACGATTACTTACATTCTATGGAATTCTGTATGGCTGGGATCAGGGTAAGGCACAAAAAACGTACTTACTGTACATCTTACAGTTTATACAGTATGAGTAGAACCATAGTCAAATGGTGAGATTTGTAAAATTTAACCATTAGTGCAATATAGTAAAAAAAAAAAAAAAGTAATGAAAACCCCCACTATAAAATAGTGTTTTACTATTTATTACAGTTTGTAAAGCAGAGGGAAAAAATTGCTGACTTAATAGCAATCTTTTTATACACAAGTTAACAATAAGGGCCCAGTTTCCCGAAAAACATTACAAAATTTTAATTTTCCTAACGACTGTACATGTAATTTTCATTCTGCAAAATAAATAAATGAATAAATAAATAAATAAATAATAATAATAATAATAATAATAACGCTACAATGTTTTGGGGCACTTAATTTCACATCAACCCAACCTCAACCCTTGGGCATCTACCCAAAAAATTACCCCACTTTCAACATCCGATGTTTGTGAGTGAAAAAAGTTTTTTTGTTTTTTTTTTCCTGGTCAACTGTACTGAGGGTCAGCTATACTGTAGATGAAGCATAAAAATGCAAACTAAATATCACATTAACCCAATGTGGTCAAACACTTCAGTCAACCACGTTACATATGTATTGCAGCTCCTAAGACAAAATGCGTTTGAGTACCACCTACTAAATGTAAATTTAGAAAATACATCTGATAATGTTAGGTCATTATGTTCAGCAACACTTTTTCTCCTTGGTAAATTATTCTGAATTGCCGCTGAGCCATCCTTGTTGTTTTGTTCAAGGCTAACAGAAGCTGCAAAGCTATGTAGCTTCTAACACAAGGCTGAATTCCAAACCCTTGATCAAGAGCACTACTTGGTGTGTGTGGAACAAAGGATTCTTACTTACCCTATGTAGCACAATAGCGTTACATTTTATGCTACTTGAGATTCAACCTCACAATCCTAGTAGTTAGCAGATATTCTAAAGTGGAATTAGAGGAAAAATTAAGTAAATCTCATATGTTTCTCAGGATTGCCCACCACCACCATGGTTTATTCTTCTCACCTTTAGGCTTCATAGTACAAGTAAGAATGTAAAACTACTTTTATCCATGTTAATAACATTAACTGTCGGGCTCAAAGCAATAATAGTTCCAGTCATGGAAGGATACAGTATCTATTGGCATAATTTTCTTGTACCCATCTCTGAACCCATATCTGAATTGATAGTAGCATGCTAACCAGTCAACATTAGCTCTCAGTGCTGTTTGTGGAATCAGTTTCTGTCTGTGAGACTCTGTGTGTCTTATAGGCATATTATCACTCATAATTTCTGAAACATTGAGGGTTGAAGACGGGGGAAACGTCTTTGGTATGACAGTGTCTCTGAGTTAAGTCACACCAGAAATTTACGGGCAGTTCATCAGCATTAATAATTTCAGCCATGATGACATATCTGAGCTGGCGTTTGAAATTTCCTAGCAATTTGCACCTGACAACTCCACTCTGATTGCTGTGAGTTGCTATTACTCACAGACGCTCAGGAATGTCATATAATAAAGTAGATTTCCCTATATGAAAAATACTAATTTCTCATTCTACACCATTTTTGTGTATCATCTTGGAAATCAATATGTACTGCATGTGTGTGAGAGAAATCCCTATTTAGGATTTGCATCTTGAGTCCAAAAGTTACACCAGTAGTAACATTGGGAAAATTACTGGTATTCAGAATTGTCTTACACAAATGTTTAAGTTGATTTTCTGGGGTAGCACCTCTGAGGTTTCTAGATCTTTCTTCAGTAGTGGTCTCAAGTGGATTGCCTTGTATAATTAGAGCTCCTATGCCAGTTAACAAGGTATTCTGTGGTTTTCAGTGCAGAAAGCAGACTAATTGTGTCTGAAAACGGGTTCAAACTGCTTAGACCCTCAGTCACTGAAGTCCTGAACAGTATTGTAGCAATTTTACGGTTGTCCCTGATGAGCAAGAGGACGATGCCGACAGTGGCAACCAAAAACTCCCTGAGATGGTAATAGGAAGAAACCTTGAGAGGAACCAGACTCAACAGGGAACCAATCCTCATTTGGGTGATAACGGATAGCAGGGATTGATCTGCAGTCATACTGTGTGTTAGGAGGCTGGAAGTCCAGTGTAACAGGAGATGTGTTTAAGTTAATATGGAGTCCAGTTCATTATTGGAGGCTCAGGTAGATTGTAGGAATCTTGTCTGGTGCATTTCATGGGTGCTTGATTAGATTGAGTTATAGGAAATATGGAGGCTAAATCAACAACCTTGAACTATTTGCCTGCTAATATGGCCATATGTGAAACTGTTCTAATATCTTTCTACTTGTTATTCTGCAATTTGTACTACATTGGCTTTTCTGTGGGATTTGTTTCTCACAGACATGGATGAGCCTTGGGTAAAAACCCCAAAGTGTTTAATGGTTAAGGAGTAGCGGCTCTTCAGTACTCGTTAAGTTAAGGGATATAAAAATGTTGATGTAAGTTTGGCTTCAGAGTCGCTAATGCTCATCTACGAATGTTATATCGGTTCACTTATCTGTATGAAAACCGAACTGAGTAAATTTAAAACAGCACTTCAAACGTAGTTACTCCTGAGAATGACAAAGTAAAACCCTTTTGAATATGAAACAATGCACAGCTTTAAAACATAATTAGAATTCCAGAAACAGTGTTTAGCAATCTTCTGGTATATAATCGTATTAATATACTCTACCGTTCAAAAGTTTGGAGTCACTTTCTAACTCCATGATCGTTCCTGATTTTTATTTCTTTCTACATTGTAAAGGAATGCTGAAGGCGTCCAAAA
>JAQMYL010000019.1:14784394-14795935 GCA_030014365.1 Clarias pachynema
GTAAAGCTGCTTTGCGACAATGACAATTGTTAAAAGCGCTATACAAATAAAATTGAATTGAATTGAATTGAATTGAACCAGGGTGTACCCCGCCTCATGCCCTAAGTTTTCTGGGATAGGCTCCAGGCTCCCCACGACCCAGAATACAGGATTAAGTGGTAATGACGATGAGTGAGAGAGTGAGTACTATACTTCAGGTTTTGATAATGTGTTGAAGGGTTCTTAACCCGGTTCCAATCTAATCGAAAATTAGTTGTTTTCTTTGCTGGTTGCAGCCCAGTAATTTGACTATTCTGAAATATATCTAGAGCCCTCCACATACTGTATATTGAATACATGTATAAATTCTTCACCAGCATGGAAATTGCTAAAGCGCCCCACGCTAACCATATCTATCCCTAACCATAAACATTCAAAACGCTACACATAAGCAACTTTTTTGTTATCTTTTCATAACAACTTGTCTTTTGTTTAATCCTAATTCTTAGATGAGAAATCCAATAAACTGATTGCCTGAGGTCTGAGTAAACTATCATGTCTGAGTAAACTACTACTGTGTTTGTGTAATCAGTTATGTGTCAAATAAAAAAAAAAAAGAAAGGAAAATAAAAGATTATGCTGACCAGTGTCCCTTCTCCAACTCTATCTCCCAATCCCGCCATCTTCTATCCCATCACATCGTACTGCCAGAATACTAGCAGGAATTCAAAGCAGAGGAGAGGCATTGAACAATAAAGCACAAACGACAGGAGCAGATGGTCTTCTTTATTGTCCCCAGAAATGCAAACAGTGAATGTCTCTACTGGGGGGGCTTCGTCATTCGGCTTCCGCTGGTTATGGCATGATAACTGCAGCCACCTGGCATCACAAATTAAATCCTGACAAACTAAGGGAGAATACAACGATAACAAAAAAGTTGTTGAGGACCACTGTTCCCTGACTACTGTAATGTGTGTTCACATTAATTAACACATAATTTAATGGTTATTGTTTGTGTTGAAATGACAACAGAAATGGAAATTGATTTACATGGCTTAGAGTCAATTCTGGAATAAACTGTTAGTTCAAATCGTTACTGAAAAAAAAAACATAAGAATAATTATGATTGTAATTCATTCTAATGCTCACGTGTAGCTCTTGAAAAACTTGTCACCAGCCAGTCATGAAAAACATGTGGTATGGGACGGTGTGCACAAATAATACTGCAAAGAATTTTTATTTTTTTTTACTGAAATGGAGCTTGGAGGAGCTAGGAAAAAATGTCTCATTATCTATGGCTTAAAATTAACTATGTAGCTTCCCTCATTTTAGTAGTCAATATCATTAGATAAATGATTGACATGCAGTTGTAACCATAACCATGTGGGATTTAATAATAAATAAATGAATAAATAAATAAATAAATGTATTTTGTGTTCTGTGCATTTATTTTTTCATTATTATTGCTTTTAAAATTGAGAAAATTGTCCAAAGTTTAATTGCAAAACTCTCAACAGGATGAACTATAGGCTGCAGTGTATGTTGTTGTGCTTTGCACAGCCAGCACTGAACAGCCCTTAAATAGCAAAATATTTGCAAGCATGTGCAAAAGATGCCACACCTAAAAACAGATCTAAACAACAAGATCAAAATGTCTATTGTGACTAGTCAACTACTTTTTTCAGAAGAATTTTTGTGTTTTTCGTACCTCCTTCCTTTCTTTTTTTTTGCTTCTTGTTGGTCTTCTTTATCTGTAGATATCTGATTGTGAAATTAATTAGGTTCAAAAGTTCACATGCCAATTATTTTTCTAATGAAGAGATTAAGCATTCTACCTGCATCTTTCAATTGGATATACATCGGATTCAGATTAACTCTAACTGGTCTCATTTATTCTCATTTAAGCATTAAAAAAAAGAGCTTTTTACCTATTAGGCTATCAGTCTTACAGCCTTACAGTTACTGCGTTTGCAGGTTTTGAGGGCATAATATATGTATTCAATAAAACTGGCAGCTTAGTGCACACACTGAGTCAGGAAAATATATAATATTTTTTTTATTTATTTTTAATTATCTTAGCTTTAAAAGGATGTAAAAGATTCATGGTTAATAACCATGATAGTATAGCAGATATTATAAACTATTATATGCAAATGACAAAATGTTGGTGAACTGAAGGGACATGCTGGGATGTGTTGTTATTGCAAATTAAGCAACTTTACGGTGTCGGGCTACATCACTTAACCCCATTATTGATTATTTTCTCATAACATGATGCCTCATTGTGTTTTATTCTGTACATATACACTCAGGTTCCAATTGTTCATTGTCACACCAAATCATTCATGATTCTCTGATGATCCTATTTTTATTAGTGTTTTTCCTTTCAAGGAAGCACAAAGAAGACTTGCCGGGATGCAGGCAATCTCTCAAGTTATCCACTCACCCTGCTATTTGTCACAGTCCTCCTTCTATTTAGCAACCTACAGGGTCTTCTCTCACTTTACACTCCTCCATTCCCGTTTCGTTTCGCCTTTGCAGCTCCACTTTGGGCTAATTCTGTGGTATTAACTGGCTGGAGTTATTACCCTTTATATGAGACGTCTATGTTGAGAGCGCTTTATGAGATTCTGCTCCCGGCGGACGAGATGATGGAGTTGAGGCAGGCTGTCATCCCGAGCTTTATAATAGTATCAGTTGGGAAATACACAATGCCATGGATTATTGATATACCCATATCTGCTCTTCTACTGACAAATCTGAAGGCTGCACAGAAGGGGCACGTAATCTTGAAAAATATCTCAGCTAATATGCTCCTCCCGTGCACCCCGCGCATTATTATGATAAATGATTTTGCATCTAACGACAGCAATGATGGTATGTTGGAAAAGACAAAACGGTCTTGACTGTCATGCATTCTTTAGGATGAGAAGATTTTGATCTCAGAAATTGCATGCATATTCTATGTTTTGCATCCATCATCCAAAAAAATTTGAATTTTAAAATGATTATTTATTTATTTATTTATTTATTTATTATACACCATTTAAGTTTGTTTCCTTCTTTTTAGGAAGTTAGACACAGCAGTCAGATAAAAGTTTTTATTAAAATGTCATATGCTGTCATTGTAAAATCAACATGTGACCAATGCGTGTTTACATATTTGCATATATTTGTTTTTTTTGTCTCCCATTTAATCTGGACTACTCTACTGTATTTTTTCCTATGCTGTATTCTTTATATTATTATGCCTGGTGTTTGCTTGTTTGGAGAACAATGTTTGCTAGAGGTATAGACATAAAATTATATTCATATGTATGGGATATACAATATTTCTATAAGGACATACAGTACATTATACATGGGCATAGACACAACGAAGCAGCCCAAGTGCCGAATGAAGATATCACAGCTGTGCTGATATTCAGTACAACAGCACATCCTATGGTGTGATATTGCTGTTATACAACAGTTCTACAAATGTTATTTATATCTACAGGTTATGATTTGTTTGTATCATTAATCAGGTATTTTTACTGTGCCAACACATATCCTACTGTAACAGGCAGAACAAACTATCTACTGTATGACTGGAGAAACTGGTTGTTAGTGTAATTATATACCTGTGAAGTAAATTACTACATATAATTCATTGTGAGAATGCTCTTATACTCCATATTAGCACTTACGGAATTCCTCTGGTCCAACAAATTGCTTGGTCTGTGTTACCTGTCGCACAAATGTAGATTAACGATTATAAAACCATACACTGTACATTGTAATGTTAGTGATCTCCTAAAACATTTTTTTTTTTTTTACAAATATTAATGACAAATACAGTAACAAGTAAGACAAATACAAACAAATACAATTAAAATAGGGTAATTTAGTGCATTTAGTTAAGCATGCATGCATATATGAAGCTCACAATACAAGCAAATACTTTCATTAATTCATTCTCAATAACTGTCTGGTCAAGACCACAATTGTTTAATTATTGAGGGTACTAGTGTTTTAAGATTTTTTGAGAAACTATTCCAAGTGAACAATAAAAATAATTAAAAAAAATAATAATAACTGCACTAGCTGGAAAAACAAAAACATTTTGACATGAATCTCTAAAGACTAATGAGACTAATATTGAATTTGGGTGATGTACTGTAGCTGAGGGTGAAGAACTGTCAGAGGTAAAAATTTGCACGACAGATAGACAGCACTGGCATCATGTTGTTGTTGTTTACTATATTTTGGAAAATGCAGATCATGTGACAAGCTGTAATTGTATTAGTTTGTATAATGATCAGATGGCTGACTTTGTCATTATGGTATAATTATCTAAAATAAACTAAATTCATCTTTTGAATAATTTAGAAATATGATATTATTATATTGATTTTGTAATAAATTATATAATTAAAATAATTAAATAGGATTTAGAATCTATGAAGATTATTTATATATTTATTTTTCTTCTTTTAAAAAGTGTCACCTTCTGGGTTTCAGAGATATTTAAACATATTTCAAAGCCTTCTACAACGTCAAAGTATCTGCTGAAAAATTACTAGCTGTCTCGCTGTGTGACAATTAACGGTGTCTAAAAATCTTTTTAAAATTCCGTCTGCCTCCATTTATAGCTGTCATCTAAGCATGCACTTTGGCAAGCGTCCAGCAGAGAGAACATAACGTCACCTATAATTTGTCTTATATCGGTTGGACTATGAAAGTGGCAGCTGAAGCTTTGGTGATTCATCGATCAAGCTCATATATCTCCATCGTAAATTCTTATTAATCATGGAGAGTTCCAGTCAAGTTGTTTCCTCATAACATCCCTGAGTAAAAACACTCAGCATCTGCGAGGCTTCATTTCTTAATCTAGCAATTTGCGGTGTATGTGTGTGGTGGTGGTGGTGGTGGGGTGCTCCTTGTAATCTGATTGTGCATTATTGCAGAACTGGAATGGCTTCACATTCTCTCCTGTAAGCTATGAAAAGTGGAGTGTGTAAATGTACAAAGTGTGTATGCTGACAAGTTAAATGGCTCTTTTACAATAGCGGTTTGCTGGTTTTGTATGTAAGTGTGGGGTGCAAATGTAATGTGCAGCAAGAGAAGTGTGTGAGTATAGTAAGGATGGAAACAAAAGCATAGATTGTGCTGTGTGAAGGAATATTTTATTCTTAAGCTTACAAATTAAAATGCATATTATTATTAAAATGATAAATGCTCTTATTTATCTCTTTGGTCTTGATAATCAATTATGTACTGTAAGATTTAGCATCTAAGTCTAATATTGAAATGCAGTGTAAATGCAAAACAGTTTGGTTGGAGTGGAGCAGAAAATTCATGAAAATGACTTCACTTTTATAATATTACTATAATTTAAATATCCCATTCCTCTTTGCACTCACTGCAATGAAACAGCACTGAAACATTACAAAACAGAGCTAAATGTCTCTCCCTGTGGTTTTGGTTTGTTCTGCAGCTTTTAAACAAATTGCAATATATTATTGCATTGATGTGACTGCGTTCAATTGGTGTTGGTAACATAATTGTGGTGAACATTCAATAATTCCTTTTGATGAATGGCAGTGAAATGGATTTCAGAACGACTAATTGAATGTTAAAACACATACTGTACTGCATTCAGTTGCTTGAGTGCTTATTGCTCATGAAAAATGTCCTTAAGAGAATGTTCCTTTTATTTGACTCAGAAAATGTATATTTTCATAGTTCAGGATGATAAGCATACATTGTCAGTGCCAAACAATAATACTAAGGAAAATAGATGAGGTTGCTGTCTATAGTAAAATAGATGAGCTTGCTGCCTCTGAGTACTACCCCATACTGCATGTACTGTACCTCTTCTGCTTGGGATGCATGTGATGACTGAAGATGGTTCCACTTGATAACCATGAAGGTGGTCTTGGACTCAGGTGATGACTTTCTTTGATGGCTTGTGAAATAGGACTGAAATTCCCAGTTTTATTCCCAAGCCTCCACTGCTGAAGGTGAACTTTGTATTGCCTTGGATGCCTTTCCAATTTGTGTTGAATGTTCAACCTTATGGAGCACAGATATAGCAGGAACTTATTTATGGGCACACTATCTAATATAATCAAAATGAGGCTGTTTTCTCTCAAGGTTTCTTTCAATTGTCATCTCAGTGAGTTTTTTCTTGCCACCATTGCATACAGCTTGGTCATCTGGGACAAACTCATAATTATATTTTATGTTTTTTTTTCCCCTTACATTTTCTATAATTTATATCTATAATTTTTAAGTTTGTAAACCTGCTTTGTGGCAATGTCTACTGTTTAAAAGCACTATACAGAGTTATACTGTGTAAATATATTGTCTTATGTATTCTGAATTGGTTTTCTGCTCACCAGGATTGTATAGAATGATTTTTTTAAGTGTCTGCATAACTATATTTCTTGCTTGATGGTTTTTTGTTTGATTTTCACAATGTTTCACAATGAACTCTAAAGTTCAAAAACACATGGGATCTGTAGTTTGTAAAATACTCCAACCAACTTGGTGAGCACCAACAACCATGCCATGGTTAAACTTACCATGATCAAATTTTTCCATTTTTTTAATACTGTATGCCCTTGAAGCAAGGACATCACATTTACCCTATTCTGAGGTATGATGATAACATTCACTGATGTCCAGTGTCTGTATGTTTGCAAGCATTGGGCTGCTAGAATACTATGTCTGGCTTTGAATAACTTTTTTATTGAATAACTGCACAAGTGATCATTGGAACAGGTCTCCCAAAGTAAAATGTATGTGTAAATGTAAAATACAGTATGTATATTTGTTTTATTTACTGTGAGTCTGTGTATCATGATGCCTAGCGTCCTACTGTGCAATGGTAAAGACACTCAGGTATTAGTTAATATCACAAACAACCAAACACAACACAGACACATTGAATGATTGTGGATGGACATCCTCATGGGTTTTAAAAACTGGCTGAGCTTACAGCTTGTCAAGAGGAGCAGAGGCCTGAATCCAGATTTGGAGACAGCACACGAGACACCCCAAACTCCCTACTGATAAAACACATCTTCCAAAATAGTGAAAGAAACGATTGCCCTAGAGTAGCTGCTAGAACAAAGACAGTCATCAAGCACCTGTGATGAATTTGATGCGGTAGTCCAGTGTGTAAATACATGATGCAGCATACTGTATGTAAATGTGCATAATAATATTCTGTGCAATCTAGCTGTGATCATAATGTTCCAGTTTCCTCCTGAGAAGTGTTAAATCTTAATATGGGATGAATTTAAAACCAAATTACTCATAAGAACAGGAGAAGCACGCTCATGCTTGGTAATGTTGCAGTGTTGTTCCTTTTGTTCTTCTAAGCTTGGCCACACTTGGGGATATTGCTACAGCATCACAGTGCACACGGAACGCAATTAACATCGGTAAAGCAGCACCATGGGGGCAATTAAAAACAACAGCTACAGCAGCCTGTCATTGCAAATTGAATAAGGAAGTGAGGGGGAGGAGGTGTTAATTACAGAGAAAATGTGTGCTAAACAAGCATTAAAGCGAGGTTAGAAATTAAAGAATGACTACTTGGGCAAATCTTGTATAAGAGATTCACCATGCATGACGCAAACAGTCTTAGCAATGGGGTCACTGTTGAAATACTAATACAGTATACAATTAATATAGGAGATACCGTATGTATCTTTAAACAAAGTATGTAAAGTAGTATACCAGCATAAAAGTGTGTTTTAAGAGATCTGAATAATTCTTAGATACTTATTTTTTTTATACTATCATGTTTTTTTATGAACAGGCTGGAATCTGCACTAACCTACAATTTCTAGAACCCAACACTAACTACAAACATGGCTATAGAGAACTCCAGTTCCCAGCATGCACCATGCTATTCACCTGACTCCTGATCTCCATCACCTGTCTGTAATTATATCTTCCAACCACACAGTATAAAGAGCCTTTTGGTTCATTCACTAATTGTAAACCAGCCATCAGTTCATTCCTAACACTTATTCTTGTTATATTAGTTATATTGCTAATCTGAAAATTGACCCTGAACCTGTTCAATGATCATAAATTGCTTTTCCTCAGTGTTATTGTTCTCTGATCACCTGACCTTTGTCTGTTTATCTTTTTTTTTTTTACTATAGCTAACATTTTTAGCATGCATTTGTTTTGTTTGTCTGTGCTTTATAATAAAGGTTTATTAACCTGAACCTGCATCCCAACCCTGATCATTATATTTATAATATTTGGAGAACTGTGGCTCCCATGAATTATGGCATGGAATATCTATATTTAAAAAAAGAAGGTTTTGTCTGTACATAGGTCAGAACTCACTTTTTCAGTAATATCTTTACGTTTCACACTGTACATTGGAGGACCATTCTCAGAAATTTTCTGTATGTATGTCTCTCTGTATGCATATCTGTAAAGCCAGATTTGTCACAGCATCATGCAAAACTTGCTAGACAGAATTTAATAAAACTACAGCACTACTTTGGTACTTGCCTGGAGTATAACCTGCACCATAAATGAAATCAAAATGTTGAGAAGAAATGATGTTATGAGCAATTAAATGATTAGAAAGACCAGGTTAGAAATCGCAGGTTTGGGCGTGTCTTAAATTCACCACTAGACAGAATTTATTTAAACATTTGCAGTACTTATATAGCTGTCTGACACAATAATAAAATTTAAATCAAAATGTTATGTGAACAGATTTAATAATAATCTACTTTAAAATAAATTACTTGCTCAATGTAAACAAACCTAAACCAAACCATATTAATTAAATAAGTTTACTGGGATTAGTTCATATTTTCACGGCTGGAATAACAGTGCTGAAGTGATATTAGCACTGGTGGTGTTTTAAGACAAAATGTAATACTGATCTGTTCTACTTTTTTGATTTCTTATCTGTGATTCATTCTCTGATTACCGAACAGGGAGTGTATTTGACTGAAGACGAAAGAAGTTCAAGATACTCAACCTTACAAAATTGTATTTCTTTGCATTAATAACTTGGAAAGTTCTGCTGTACAGATAGACAGGCAGGCATGTACAGTAGGTGGGCTTCAACCAGAAAGGTTTGTGTCTGTTAATTGGTTAATTGGTTAAAAGTTAATTGGTACTCCAGGAATACAGTATAACCCATTATTGCTTACCATGATGAATTACAGTAAAATGAAGCACTGTAGCATCTCATAACTCTACAAGATTTCTAAATATTACTGATATTCCAATGAAATGCTACAATTTTGCTTTTGGTTGAAAATGTTCCCAAATCAAACTGTAAAACGGGTGCACTTACAGGTCTTATAGTGAATTCCAATTTGTTTTCTGACATACGTTTGTTCAGTGTTTATCGTACATGTTCTAAGGTTAGTACCCCTATATAATTCTATGTATTTTTAATAATAAAAATCAACTGATCATAGTATTATGGGTTTTTAAACCTTCACCTTTACAGTGCCATTATTTATTTAACATTTTAATCTATCTACAGTATCTATCTCATTGTGATAATCAAATCAATCTCTGCAAATTTTGCTTAATTTGGAAAACTGCCATGGTTTCCCTCTGATTTTCCTTTTTTTTTTTTTTTTAGTTTTGTGTGGCTCTGCTTTGATTTGGAGACGTTTATGCTGACCAGACTTCAATTCCCAGCGTGCCCTACACTTTACAGGTTACGTGAGCTTGATTGTTTCACCTGTTCCCTTTTACATTCCTATTGGTTGATCTATTTAAAGCTTGTGTTTCAGTTAGTTTTTTGTTTTTGCATCTGTTCAGTTCATGGTTCTTATTTTTTCTATTCTGCTTTGTTTAGTTATTTGTTTGTCCTCGGTTTTTATGCTAATGCCATTCCCACATCCTAGCCCATGCTCCTGTTTTCATGCCAAGACCTGTCTTTCTTTTGTTTTTGATAACTTATTATGGTAATGGTTCTTGATCCAGCATGTTATTATTTGCCGTTTTATTTTTAATATCCATGACAATTACTTGTACATACTTACTAAGGTGGCTATCATGGATTTATAAAGTGTGTATAGGGTGTAGGCTATTTTATCACACATTTAATGGGATTATCATTGTTTTTTAAATTTGATGTCTTTTTTTTTATTAATTAATGGCAAATGTTTTTACTTACTTTTCTGTAAAGAATATGTATTGATGGCTTGTTTATACGTTTCTAACTCTAGATTAGAAGTCTTAGAATTAGATGCTACTGTACCTTTAGATTTTAGACCTTTTTAGATTTACCTGCTCCTTTAATTTATAATAACAATAATAATAATTATTATTATTATTATTCAACAACAATAATTATTATTATTATTGTTACATGACAATTTATGTATATGTGAATAGTGTTAAGTGTTATTTATTTATTTATTTATTTTTGTGTGTTTGTGTTTAAGGCCCAAAACATTCATTTCAACATGACATATTGTTACATCAAATTGTCAGATAGCACTAGACCTAATATTGCTCCTTGTGCAAGCAGACATTGCACAAGATAAAAGTCCAAGGTCAGAATCTCAGATAACTGCTACATACACTGCCTAGCAGAGAAAGTTGTGCTTTTAGAAGGGCCGAATTATTGGCCTGCAGCAAGCAAAGAAAACAATAAAAGAGTTTTGAAATAACTGGAATTGAGTTTGGGTGGCACCTCCAGGGTGAAGGGTTTGAGTCTGGCCTTTGGGTCTCTGTGCATGACGTTTGCTTGGTGGGTTTTTTATACCCTGGTTTCTTCCCACAGCCTAAAGACTAGATTAGGCTTGCTCACATTGTTGGAGTGAGTGAGTGTGTGTGCTCAAGCTTCACACCCCATTCAGGGTGTACCCCACCTAGTGACCCAAGTCACCTGGGATAGGCTCCTGGGCCCGTATTCACAAAGCTTCTTAAGCCAAAAGTTGCTCCTAGTGACAAAATTCTAAGAAAAATCTTAGAATTATGGCATTTTCTTAGAATTTCCCCTTAAATTTAGGATTAAATCTTAGTAAAGATAAAAATGATTCACAAAACATCTTAGCCCTAAAAACAGCTCCTAAGGTAAAATTTGTTAAGAGTAGAGAGGAGGACTTTTAACAGGCTTAAGAGTTTCTATAGCAGAGGACAAAATGAAGAAATGTTCTTCAAACACTGAATGATTGAGTTAATTAAACGCTACAGATTGGATCATGATGCACTAATGGTAACGGTGATGAAGGTGATGGTAATGAACATGATGAAGACATTCAGTTTACCCAGGGGAGAGATATGTCCCAGAGTGGGCTTCGTTGAACACAAATGCTGTTATAAAGACCACATGACCATGATGCACTTTTTATTTTTCATTCTTTTTATATTTTAGCAGCTCAATTTTTAGCTTATAATACTCCTCCTGTAAACAGAGAACTTTTTTGTGCTGTGTGAGAGTATCAATTTTGATCTCCAATTTTCTCTCCAGCAGGGATGGTGTTGAGGTGGCTGCAGCAGGCTGGCTTATCTGATACACTGGCCGAGGGTCGCACACCTGCGACGTTGACGGTCGCGGTTCCTCTG
>JAQMYL010000019.1:14803431-14814801 GCA_030014365.1 Clarias pachynema
TCCTGGGATAGGCTCCAGGTCCCCGCGACCCGAAATACAGGATAAAGCGGTACAGAAAATGAATGAATGAATGAATTTTGATTTGACGCTACATCATTACTAATGCCAACCTACTGTAGCACACCAAACTCAGGGCTACAAGCTGCTGCTAGTGTGCTGGCGTGTGTATAGTGCTAAATATACAGTGATCAGCCATAACATGACAATTATGCCCAGTATTGTGTACGTTCCCCTATGCCTTCTCTGCAGTTTTCAGTCCCTTGGAGAATGACTCCATGAGATCTCTCAGTGTGTGCTGTGGTCTCTGGCACTGGGTCATTGGCATTGGATGCTTTGGGTGTTGTGGTTGTGGGGTGAGGCCTCCATTGGTAATGCTTGTTTTTTCTGTTGTATCTCATGGCTGCTCAACTGGATTAGGATCAGGGGAGTTTGGAGGCAGGGTTGGCAGCCTTGGGCTTATTGCCTGCTGGGCCTCATGCATGGCAGGCTGGTGGGTGTTTTGGTGCCCTTCTATCATGGGCGGCATGGGATTTTTCTCAGTGATATGCTCTGCATTGGCTTTTCCGTGGAATCCGACTACATAGGCTGGCCTTTGATTCCTTTAGGCATGGGTGAGGCTTGGGTGTCCATGATCCTGTCATCACTTTGATAGTGTTATAGCTATTCTGTATATGCAAATGTAGTACTGTGTATCAATTTAATTTATAAATATAACAAACACAGTGTGTCAATTTATGATTTATGCATATTGTGGAAACAATGTTTTCTATTTTAATATTAATATGCTTGTAAATAATATTAAATGTAGTGTGTAACTGTAGAATTCAACTATAAAACATTAATGTGCTTTGGAAAATATAAGTAGACAAATATGTATTAACTGATAAAATAAAGACAGTTCTTGTTATTAGACCCAGGCTGCAAGTTAAAATAGCTTGGCAACATGCTCGGAAAATGGCTTTATTTGCCAAGTTCAGGGTGGGTGTAGTCACAGATGCCATTTATTAGTGCCAAGACTTTAGTGCCCACCTGAAACATTTGCTCTCAACGCTGCCATGGTTTTTATTCTCATCCTGTACCAATTGACTTTACGTCCTATTTAGGTCAACACCACCCATTTTAAACTTTGCTAAATGTGGAACAATACAACCCCCCCCCCCCCAACCCAAAAACAAACAAACAAAAAAAAAAGATTTCATATGCTTAGAATATTTTCTCTCCTTTTCTCTTCTCTTTCTTAATGATCATGACAAATGCATTTTTCCCATTTTGGTCACTGTGTTCAGGGGGCTCACTGTGCATAGGAACAATCTTAAAGTCTAATTATGTACCATGAGATGCTCCTCTAGTTCCACACTTTAATATCCTTGATCAACACCTTTTAAAGCAGTTATTATCCAGTCACTGCTTGAATATTGAAAATGACAATATAGTTTATGCACTGAGGTATCACCTAAATTCTAGTGATGTTATGCTGACAGGCGCTCATGACAGTCTGAAATTAAATGATATAAAAATAGTCCTGATCTTGATTTAACCAACAGTGTTGGCTTTTTACATACTGTACTGTATGTTCATGATGCCTGTTGTCAGAATTTTGTAATTTTGCCCTACATTTCCCTTAGATGATGTTTAATCTAGGCATGTCTTTTTATGTTTTTGTTTTCTCTTATCCTCCTCATCTAAATAGAATATTGTGAAATAGGTCAAAAAGTTAAATATTCTAGATTAATTATGGGTAAAATAAAACATTTGCAGCCTTTTTTGTTTAAATGTTGATGATTATGGCTTACAGCTCATGAAAAATTTAAGAATTTTTGAATTTTAAGTATGTGCGACCACAATCATGGGTAAGACTGCAGACTCAGAAGTTGCCCAGAAGACTATTGGATCATTGATACCCTCCATAAGAAGGTAAGCCACAGGAGTTCCAGTTAGTTTCAGTACTAACTATTATCATCCCTGATATAACATCTGTGGTAGGAAATGACACACAAGCAAGAGGCCACAGTCTTAAGAAGATTGTGAAGAAAATCCAATTCAAGAACTTGCAAGAGCTTCACAAGGAGTTGAGTGCAGCTGGAGTCAGTGCATCAAGAGCCACCATGTACTTCAGGAAATGGGCTCAGACTGTTGAATTTTTAGAATCAAGCCACTCCTGAATTAGAGGCAACGTCAGAGGTGTCTTACCTGGGCTACGGAGAAAAAGAAGGCAGTCAAGTCATTTCTGTTAAAGGAGCCCCAACCCAACACTACTGTAAGTGCACAAATAAAAACACTTTTCAGAAGTTAGATGCTTGTGTACTGATTTCTTTTTTTTTTTTTTTTTCCCAATCTTAGGAAATATTCAAATATTTTGAGATGCTGGATTTTTGATTTTCATGAGCCGTTAGCCATAATCATCTAAATAAATAAAAACAAAAAAAATGCTTTCACAAATATTTCACTTATAGGTAAATTTACAATATAGAATGCATAAGAGTTTCACTTTATTAATAAAAATAAAATCCACAATATTAAAATTTTTTGAGATGAAATAGTATATGGCAATAATTCCTATGTTTTTTTCCCCCCTTGATTTCCACAGAACATGCAAAAGGCTATATAGTAACAGATGGACATGACACCTATGTACTTCGCAATCACTCAGGAAATGACGTAGGATTTCTCCTGTGAATAAAATAGCGAGACTATGCGTATACGTGTATGTCTCTCTCTCTCTCTCTCTCTCTCCTGGTCGGCAAGTTTCAGAAGCATCGATGCATGACAACCACTTCAAGTTATTCTTCTCCCATTTTAAACCTAACAATCTACGAATTCAGTGCAGTTTTTTCAATATAGACTTAACGGCTGTCAAATTGCATTTACAAATTTTAAAGAAAATACTACTTTAACCCTAGATGTAGCTATGAAATATTTGATGCTGTTTTAGTTTTATACTAGAGCTAACAGGGATGTAGGAAAGTTTATTGCCACCAGTTCAACCTGCATGCCTAAATCTTTAAAAACTCTGCTCCAGAGGCAGTGTCGAGTTGTTCAGTATCTCAAACAGACTTACTTATATGGTTACTGACATTGTTTAGACGCACAGCTCTCTATAAAAATGAAATATTGTTGTTCCATGAGGTAAAAACAATCAAAGTGCACCCTCAGTGGTAAAGCAGTACTCCTTAAAGTCTAATTATGTACCATGTGATGTTCCTCTAGTTCCACACTTTAATATCCTTTTTTTTTTCAAATAAAAGAGGATGAAGCAAGAATTTTATACACAACTGTTGCAGTATATATGCCATATTTACACACTACCATAAGAAATATATGTCCTTAATTGAATTATAGTCATTATTCCCAATTTACTGTATATATTCCACAACATCAATGGTTCATGGTCATGAAAACAAAAAAAAAATCCACTATTGGAGTACATTTAGTTTGACCACCTTTAGCTTTGTTTATGGCATATATACAGTATATGCCATGGCATTGTTTTGACAAACATTTAACATTACAACATTAATTTCTATCCAGAATAAGCCAAGCTCTTGTATTAATGATGGAAGCATCAACCGACTCCATAAAGCTTTTCAATAGAGTTAAGATCAGGCCAATTCATGTTGGAAAATGATTCCTCATGTTTCCAACACCACTCTTTTACAATTTGTGTCCAATGAATCTTGTGATTGTTCTCCTTAGCTTTACTAGCAATTGGTTTTCTTTTGGCCACATAGCTGTTTAGTTTCAATTCTGTGAGTTATGCATGTGGAAATGCTGTGGTCTCTAATGTGAATTGTTTTACAATCCAGTTTCACCAATTGTTTAAGTACTCTTCGATCACACGTCTTTTGTTTGATTTACAACGATCCTTCTGGATTTCAATAAAGGATAGGACAGTTTTTAAACAAATTTCAGTCATTTTGCCAGTCTCCTTAGTTATTTTCTTTGCTTGAAACAAGCCAATAATTTGACCTCTCTCAAACATCTGTTTCCATCAGCACAGGGCACATCTTCTGACATGGCTGTTTAACGAATGAAAAGCTACTCACTGCATCAGTTAGGGTTAAACTAATTGATGAAAGCTCAAACATATCACTTCAGTAATTATCCAATCAAAGTTTGTTAAGTATTTTTTTAATTTATTTCAATCCTTTTTTTTTTTTTTACCATGAAGTATACTTTAGTTGACATTTTTTCATGTTAATTGGTTTTCTCGCATGCACATGGGATACCCAGAGCGGGTTTATTTGATTAAATTCAAGGTATTGAAAATATTCAAAGGAGCCATGAACTGTTCAGGAAGCATTTAATGTCATTTAACCTCACAGAGGGTTTAAAAAAAGAACACGACGTAACAGCACTTTAACAGTTTAGTGTCTGGCAGATGCTCTTACAGAGTGACTTAGAAAAAAAATGAAGTGAAATGTGCAATTATACAAATTACATGGAAAATCTGTAAGGTTTTATAACCTGAGGAAACAGGATGGCAGAATGTCAGTTAGCAACATTGGCAAAATATGGAATGGCATTGTCATGCCACTTTAATTTCTCCTTTGTTGCCATAAACACTGCAATATATAAAATATAAGATTTATCTTACTGTGTCTTATAAACAATTGCATTCACAACATTACTTTATTTAGTAAAGGCTACACATCACAGAAAAATTAATAAAGAAAGAAGAACATTTTGAAGTAATAATGGGTAAAAATACAAACTTATGCATGGATCAAAAACATAGTAATAGAAGATGGAGACGAACAACTAGTACATACACATTATTTTCCTAAAGAAATATAAAGTCTATATCACTTATCGTGTGTAGGGTCGTGGTAGTCTTGGGGCTTATTCCAGGAACCGGATGCTAAACCATCACACTTACAATCATATTATTACATTATTACATATTTACATTATAGGCAATTACGAAACACCAATCAGTCTACATTTCATTCCTTTGGATTGTGGAAAGAAACAGGATTGAGGAAACCAAGCATGGGGAGAAAATACAAATGCCATGCACAGACCAGATTCAAACCTCTAAGCATGGAGGTACAGTATAAGGCAACAGTGCTTTGCCTCTGTGCCAACCTGGGTTTATAAAGTCATGGAATATTATTACATAAAAAAGTTTAATCTGAACCAATATAGCACTTAAAACTACTACAGGATGATAAAGCATGAAGCATAAATTTATGTTTACTATAGCATCATATGCCTTTCCTTTACCTCTGAATGACATATTTATTTTTATTTGTTGAAGAAGTTGTTCAAATGCAATATAATTACAAGAAGAGACGCTGTTTCAAATAATGACCCTGTGTCTCCCCCTGAAGCCTGTATCATTACAGAGTAATTTAATTTAAATCATATCTGATAGCTAAATAATTACAGTTCCATTATGGTTTTAATAACACAGCCATTAACATAGATCACTGATAATAAAAAAGGGCAACAGAAATTTACCTCTATATTATATCTATTTGTCATCAGCTACATAGCTGATGTCTGTTGTTTACACAGTATATTAGAGATGCTAATAACTCTCTTTTTAAAAAAGAGTCATCTCAGATGTTGCTCTCTGAATATTTTTATTGCCGTTGTCGAGGATATGAAAGTCAGTGCTTTTTTTTTTTTTTTTTTAATAGCCCGACTGCTGCATTCGCATCAATCACACACAAAGTCTTCTGGATTCGGCTCGAGCCTCAAAGCTAACCAAGTTACGGCACTCAGAAGAATAAGTTGAAGTTTGAAAATGTGATAAAAAGTAATTGAATTCTCCAAGTCTGAACCCGCATGGAGATGAATCAATGGCATTAATTACTGCATTTTTATTTATAGTTGGGTCAGAGTGAGCAGAATGATTGGCATACGCTGCATTATTTTCATTTTGTAACTAAAAATAAATAATGCATGGCATGTAATTTTATTACAAATTTTAACCTTGTTGAATTGGGACTATGGCTATACAGTATGTGTGGGATTTAAAGCATGTTTCCAGCATCATGAATATATGATCCTGCCCTAAAGGAAATACAACTGCAGTATCACAGATATACAGAGAAAGAAAGAGAAAGATTTTTGAAATCTTTAAATCGGTTTTAATTTAAAAAATCTATTTAATTTTAGCCAATTTTAAGTTTAAGTAAAATAGATCAAAGCAGCAGTTTCATGCTTGCTCTGATGGGATAGAGCAAAAATCCAGTGAATGTGACACATCTTGAAACACAATGATCAGCCATAATATTAACACCACAAAACAATAGCACATGTTACATATATATATAGCACATGCTGGCCAGAATAGAAAGGCATGAGAGCATGCAGTACACCACTGCATGTATTATTACATATGGGCATAGGGTTAAGGGCCGACACAGTAGTGTAGTGTTTAGCACTGTCGCCTTGCACCTCCAGAATCCAGGTTCGATTCCCGTCTCGAATTCTGTGTGCATGAAGTTTACACATTCTCCCCCTGCTTGGTTTCTTCCTACAGTCCAAAGATATGCAGATTAGGCTAATTGGCATTCCCAAATTTCCGGTAGTGTGTGTGAATGTTGACAAGAGGTCTTACCATGGTTTTGAAATAAATGCAATGGTCACCACTGGGCTCCACAGCCCTTAGTTGGACTCCAGAGGTTCCTAGATGGAGATGGATGAATGGATAGGGTTATGGGCTTTGTCCAAGACCAGACTATTTGATCAGCAAAACAGAGCCTGTTGAACCATGACTTGCTTATGTGACCATGGCATGTATATGTATAAAATGTATCTCAACCTGGCACTTAAATTTAAGTAGGGACAGGTTTATTTTTTTTACACCAGTGTGACTGCTTCTTAATTATTAATTATATATATAATTATAAAAAAAGCTATAAATAAATATTTTCTGACTTTAACTTCTTTGAAAGACATTTTATTGTCAGTTATACATTAATGTATCATTACATACAAATCATCTTCTCTCACTGGATGCACACTGAAACCTTTGCATCTGGAGTAAAAGTGTGTAATGAAATATAGAATTTTTGCCTCAGAGTTCTCCACATTAGGGAATTAAAAGGAGATGAGGTTGCAGTATGCATGGTAATTCAAAGGAAGTGCCCCAAAAGTCTTTATTCATAAATGTTGGTTGTAATAAAATTGCAACACACGCCACACTCCATCTCTCCATCCATCATCCTGTTTTAACTTAGGCTTGACAAATTGAAACACTCACAAGCCATTTGTGTAGCTCTTCTCCGTGCTTCCGAAATTTACAAACACTCATCACTTTGCATGCTCATCATTTTTAGACAGACTCAGGATACAAAATATCCTTAATCAGCTCAGTGCATCATATCCAGAGGCCATATTATAATCCAATCTCCAGATTTCTGTTTCTCAGTACACATTATTAATGTCAGAATTTCTGTTACACATACTGTGAAGCTCTCAGAAGTTTTGCCTTGAGGGGAAATAATGTTTTAGTATTCGATTAGCTTTGCAAGAGCATTAAAGATTCAAGATTTCTTTCAAAAATTCAAGGTCAAAACCACAGGAGCATTTGCATATGAGGGACAGCATGTAAAACACACCAGGATTTAGAGGCAATATGGTGTGTTCATATGAATGTGCGCGCACACACACACACACACACACACACACACACACACACACGTGTGTGCACACATTAATTTTCAAAAGTTAGTACTCCCTCTAAATGATAAGATTAATTTGATCATGGTGGGTCTCAGTATTAGGCAAATACACCCTAATACAAATAACAATATGTATACTGTATGTAGTACCCTTGATCAGAGGTTATAGACGGAGTTGGGATTCAGCCATGTACAGTATTAAAAGATACAGTAGTTACCTTTAAGGCTAACATTAGTTGTGAGCAGGACAGCATGGCCAATTTTTGACACCTTAGGAGCAGTTAGAACGAGGCAAAGTGTTGTTTAAAATGACATAATGTTATCAGATGTGTTTTCTTGTTGAAAGTGATTTTGCGACTGGTTTTAAATGTAGTGTTAATTTGACTTGGTATATAAAAAAATAATATGCAGTAATCTTGCCTTTAAAACAGTAAGGGTGTCTGCAGTAACATGCATGCATATCCTTCATAAATTAGGCTTATTATATTTACTCTTTGCACTGTAAATATAATAACACCTAGTTTGATTGTATTTTGTTATTGTTGTTGTTGTTGTTTTTCCCACCAGCTGCTCAGGCCTTGAGTTATTACATTGAAAACACAGTAATTATTTATTAAAAAATGCAACACCTAGATTTCCTGATGTTTCCTCTTTCCAGGAGTATTTTTCTGTTGTCATACTGTAGACGGCAGATAGGGTAAAGCAACAACCCAAGTACATTCTTTTCTCACAAAGTACAGACCAGACTCACAGCAGCAAAGAGAAGGCAATAGCGCAGTGGATAGGCTGGATAGTTCTTCTACAGATGGTGAATAATAATAATAATAATAATAATAATAAATAAAAAAATAAAAAATATAAACCTAATGGAGAAAATGTACCTCACTGAAAAGGTAAAATTCAAGCAGAGACTGGGCATGGCTTGGACATATGGACTTAAAAAGGAGGAGTCACAACTTGTTATTTCAATGCACACAATAATAAAACTGAGCAAATATTCATGAACCTAAAGCACAGGATTTATCCACACACTGCTCAGTCAATCACAGCTCTTCTGGATGAGTATAAAAGAGAATGGGGAATCCCAAAAGAAAAACAAATAACTTACTGTACCATGTACTGTATAAACACCAACAGTATAGATAATGGAAGCAAAATGGTTGCTGCTTTTCACTGTAGAAGAGGACATCAGTTTTAAGGAGGACAATACTGAGGACAGCGACAAAAAGGAAAGAAAAGAAAGGTTCAGCCTGTAAGTTGTTTGTCATTTATGTATACAATATATTTATTCTTTTTAGATATTAGCTATTTGACTAATTTGTAATATAAAATTGTATTTTTAGTGCTTTGTGTGGTGACAACATGTTATTTTATATATATACACACACATATGTGTTGGACAATGAAACTGAAATGCCTGGTTTTAGACCACAATAATTCATTAGTATGGTGTGAGGCCTCCTTTTGCGGCCAATACAGCATCAATTCGTGTTGGGAATGACAGATACAAGTCCTGCACAGTGGCCAGATGGATTTTGAGCTATTATTTTTGCAGAATAGTAGCCAGGTCACTATGTGATGCTGGTGGAGAAAAACGTTTCCTGACTCGCTCCTCCAAAACACCCCAAAGTGGCTCAATAATATTTAGGTCTGTGGACTGTGCAGGACATGGGAGACGTCACTTTCATGTTCATCAACCACTCTGTCACCAGTCTTGTTGTGTGTATTGGTGCATTATCATCCTGATACACGGCACCGCCTTCAGGATACAATGTTTGAACCACTGGGTCACATTGTCCACAGCCCAAGGTTTTCACTGCTGGCACCATGGAAACCGACGTTTGGCATTGGAGTCACCAAAGCTTTGGCTATAGCAGCCCTGGCTATGTACATTGACCCTGTGGAGCTCCCGACGACCAGTTTTGATGGAAACAGGAGAGGATAAGTCAAAAGTAAGTGTGTTTTGTGTTCAATGTTCCAGCACCTAGGAGAGGAACTCCTGTATGGGCCAGACCCTTCAGCTTGTGGTCGTATGATTGAAAAAAGCAACGAAATGCAAATGAAAATTTATGTAGCTGGTGATGCAGTTTTGCAAATCATCTGTTTCTGCAGAGCGGTTGCAGCAACAATGTAGACTCCTTATCAAAGATTGTCCAACCTGATGGTCCAGTGTCTGTTTTATGATGGCTCATTTACTCAAAATGAAGGACTATCATACAGCAGTAACTGGCACCATTGGTTGGGACTGTCTGCACCCCAGTGAGTAGCAAAAGATGGCCAGTCTCCATTTGCAGAACACACAAAGGTGCTTGAAAATGACACAAATTGTCTATCCCTTGTGCCTGCACTAAGATCCTTTAAGAGCCATCTGTCTGACTTTTCCCTAGCTTATGCCAAGAGCTACAGGGACATACAGAGCTACACTGGCACAGAAGATTAGTGCAAACATGGATTAACACTTTGGCTGTTTTCTTGATGTAACAGGAAACATGCTCTTTCCTCTTGCTGTAGTTACTGTACATGCTTTGTTGACGACAGTGTATCAGTAAAGGCCATTATTGAAAATGATGATGAGGACATTCAGAATTCTTAAGAAAAGCTAATAAAGAATACATTACTCACAGTATGCCACTACAAGTGGAGTTGACTAATGAAGAAGAAGAACTTGGAAAGAACACGTCTGCCAAAGCAGCTTAAATGTATTTTTTCAGTACCAACCATCCATCAAGTATAAAGAAAGATTCTCCGATGCTAACACTGAGGAATATGGGATGGATTTGTGGTCTGCTCTGAACTTAACTGTGTTTCCACATCTGAAACATCTGGCATTGGATTTCCAGATTGACAAGCCTTCATGGTCCAGGTCTTCAGTTTAAAACAAGGGACTTACAAGTGGTCACTGTGTCAGAGCAAGAGTCGCATTAGAAAGAAGTGCATTACTTAACAAAGTCTGTAGTGATGGCCAGAGATTATTCCGCTTATAATTCTCTCTTTTCTGTCCAAGTTTCGCAAGAAACATACACTATTTTCTCACAATGTACCTTATCATTGTTGTTGTCTATTGTTTATCATTGACCTTTGGAGTCTAGTTTAAGATTGTTGGTCTGTTGTTTGTTGCACCAAAGAGAGTGTTGTGAGTTACCTGTTTGTTCGAAATAAAACATAAAATGAACATGTCCCATGTGTGGATATATTTCTCCAATCATTACACCAAACACTTTCTGCCTTCTGTGCTTGTTACATTCTTAATGCATGGCTACATGTGTACACCAATCAGCCACAACACTAACAGGACTCAGGGGTAGCTCAATGGTTAAGGCATTGGACTATGGTTTGAAAGGTCCCAGGATCAAACCCTGCAACCACCAAGTTGCCACTGTTTCTTGAGTGCTGATATAGAGTATAACAGCACTGGAATGTTAACCTGTATGTACAGTGGGGCAGAGAAGTACAGTATTTAGTTAGCCACCAATTGTGAAAGTTCTCCCACTTAAAAAGATGAGAGAGGCCTGTAATTTTCATCATAGGTATACCTCAACTATGAGAGAATTTATTTGAGAGAAAGAATTTATTTGCAAATTATGGTATTTGGTCACCTACAGACAAGCAAAATTTCTGGCTCTCACAGCAACAGAAGATTTTATTATAGCAAAGCATGGCCACCCAGAATCTGACAGCGCCCAAGGAGATTGCTGGGGGAAAAAAAGAAAGAAAGATGGAATACTGAACACCAAAG
>JAQMYL010000019.1:14829378-14844188 GCA_030014365.1 Clarias pachynema
TTTTTGGGTCATAAATGCAGTGTTCAGTTACATTCCAGTGTGTCCACCCTGATTTTTAACCACTACTGGAAGGACTTACTCCTTTCAAACCACAGGAATGACCTAAAAGCTCTAAGCCACGATGATTATGTTGTGTTGCAGGCCTTTTGGGCAGTGGTAGCTAAGATGGCCAAGGATGCCATATTATGACTGATCCTGCGCTCTGACCCCAGCTATGATATGGGATCTTTCACTGTGCAGTAATGTACACTTGACAAATAAAGGCTTAACTTAAATGCTTAATTTAATTCAACCTCAATAAAAGTCAGTTCACTTCTCTGAAATCTAGAAAAATTCTGTAGATTTTGACAAGCTTGACAAGTTTTTGATTTTCATAGATAAATATCTAGGGAAAATGGGAATCTTTTTTATATTTGCATTTCTATGTATTAAAAGGCAAAATATATTTTTGGAGTGTAAAAAACAAAATAGGTGGTACTGTATTCCTTTTTAACAGTAAATAATAGCAGAACAGCATAACAAAAGGTCATCACATGAGATTTTTGTTATCTAGCCAACTTAGGTAACTGAAATTAAGGTACACTCTAAAAACTGCTGGGTTAAAAAACAACCCAACCTTAAATCAGCCGCTGGGTCTATTGGACAGAACACACGCCGGGCTGTTTTGACCCAAGTCTGTAGACCTGTGAGACAGGATTGTATTGAGGCACAGGTCTTTAACTAGGCATAGGTATTTAACTCAGAATACTGGGTTGTTCATCTGACCCAACCAGTGGGTAAAATTGACTCTCTTGCTGGGTCAAATGTTAAAGTGCTGGGTTGTTTTATTTGACCCAACCAGGGGGTAAAATGAACACTCTTGCTGGGTTGACACATTCCATTTGATTTACGAAACATTCACCCTTTTTCAAATTCGCAACAAACCCTAGGTGAATACGATATTTAAGTGATGAATTTACAAGAAATATTTTATAAGGATAAAGGAAAAGCTTGTTTTAAACTACAACTTACAGATGACGCATTCTCATTTTTTGAATAACAAAAAAACAGAATGAGAAAAAAAACATTAACCCACACCACAATATCAAAGCATTTAATTTGAACAATAAAATATGCTTGATCCTACAAGAAATTCCTAAAAAAATAATAAAAAAATTTACATTAACTTACCATAAAATACTGGGTGCTCTGAGCGTGATCCAGTCAGAAATGAAGAATCCAGAAAGTTCGACAAAGAATGCACCAACTGCTACAGTAGGTGAAAATAACACAACCATTTTTAACAGACAGAAACAGAAGACATATTAAGACTGCCATTAGACATACCCCAATTTTAAAATATTATAAAATATGCCAACAGACTTTAAACACACAGCTTCAGTGAAGATTACTAATAATTTACCCAAAATTACATTTAAGATTACATTTAGTAAATTTAGTCTTTTTTATTTGTGTGCGCTACAAACATATTTTCTCATAAAATACATTATAGCCGACTATTGGCACAGAATATAAAACATGAACTCCCCACAGCCCCATATCAAAGTGCGACTTAAAAGGTGGAAAAGCAAATAAACATGGAAATTAGCTTGCTCCTACCACAACTAGAACAGTCCAGAAAGTTCGTCATGCCGTGTCTCAATTCCAAGAATGCAAAGAACTGACCTGACTAGGAAGTGTACACTCAAGGGTTTGAGGACACCGGGTATATTGCAAATGGAATGCAGAGTAAAGGATGTGTCACACAGCTGCGATATATTATACCATGACTGTATTATACCAAAGATTGCCTTTTAGAAATACACAAAGTGAAATAAATCCGCTGTTTTAACCACTACAGAGACATCACAGCCTGCGGTAGTTTTCAGAAGTTCTTTCCAAGGTGAGGCAGCGTTGGGCAGCTACATGAGCGCAGGGCACCTGTATTACCTGCCTGGAGCTCAAATCTCCAAAATCATTGGTGCAATTTTTTAAATAGACGCTATCTTTAATAACAGATGGAGGTTTTGAGCTGCACACATTCTGTACATTCTCACTTAAACAACTCTTAAAACTACACTTTGCGACACAATAACAGTAATATTCCAAACATTTTGCAAGCTGCCGTTTGGAGAAACCAGAGAATAAAGAATAAACCAGTTGTTTGGTCAAAATAACCCAACCAGGTGTTCATTTGTAAATGACTAACTACTGTACATCTCATTTGACCCAGCATTACCAAACACAACAATGTGTTTAAAGTACCCAAAATAACCCAGAATTTTGACCCAGGATAAACAACCCAACAATGTATTTACAGAAACAACCCAGCATTTTTTAGAGTGTACAGGACCTTTTATTCAATACTGCAAGTACTGTACCATACCGAGTCCTCTTATTTGTTACCCATTAGAATCTGTAAGGTTTTCAGTTTTTGATTGATACAGTATTTTAATTAAAGCCACATACTCCTAAATTTAAAGTCAGTTGAAGTTCAACTCTTGGTAAATACAGACTTTTGGACACTGTATATTTCTAGTTAAACCTGATCCTAGAGATAAATGATATTTAGTGCTAAGTAATACCAAAGCAATTTTTTTTATAGTACACTTCTGAAGCCAGGCACGCATTAGCATTAGATTACATCCTACAACATCTGCCTCACTCCATTTCATAAAACATGCAGTAACACATTTTATCTTCCATTTCTTAAAGTTTGCACTATTGAACTCATTTCTACTTTTATCAATCATTTGACTTTAGTTTTGCCTGTGTGCATTTAAAGACCTATTTTGATAACCTGCTATTACTTACTTTTGAAACTGAACTGTTGAGCACGCCGGGGGGGAAATGAATCAAACTTCCAGGCTGTAAATTTAAGTAATACATCAGTCATTTGCCACAAAAAGTAGCACTCACACTAACTCAAAGTGAAAATAGGCCCTTGTCCTACACCTAAAGAACATGAAAAGCAATAAAAAAAAAGAAAAGAAAAATCCTGATCACCTACAGCATATAATTATTTTTTTTTAGGATGGATATTAAACTCACACTTTTACTGCTATGATTATAGAGAATTACTGTTCAGATGCAAATTTAGTTGAGCTCTTTAGTGCTTGTCCATCTCATGTGTGTCCTATTTTATGTTTTTTTATTTATATGCTATTTGAAATCTTAGACAACTTTAGAACGGTTTGTTAAAACTAACACAGATTAAAACTTAGAGAAACAAAAAACAAGAAAAAATATAATTTCTAATGAGAAATTCATATCCTGTCACATTCTCTGTCATTTTACATCAGATAATGAAATCTGCCGGGTTTTTTTTATTAAGTAATGTAACTGTTAAAATGTACCATAGGGTAAAATTGTAAAATGATAAAATGTACCATAGGGACATCATTCTACATTTCTGTCCAATATACTGGTTTATAAAAAGCGTTATATAATATAAAAAGAGAGCACATACACAAATCAGCCATAACATTAACAGCACGTTCAGATGAATTTAATAACACTGATTATCAATTACAAACTGGTGACAAGATCATGAGCAGCCAAGGACCATACAGTATATGCCTTTGGAGAGGTCTGATCCCATAGAAAAGACAATCCAGCACAAATTCCTAAGGTTAATGCTGACTATAACAGCAAGGCACCAGAACACCCAGAACACAGCTTGTTGTATATAGGGCCTGGACGAGAAAGAATTGTAAGATGTTGATCCGGCCTCCAAATTTCCCAGATCGCAATCTGACAGAGCATCCATGGAATAAACCAGACAAGCAAATCCCATCCATGAAGGCCCACCTTTCAATTCACAGCACGGTTGATGGGACATTTTGGTGCCAGACACCACAGCACACCTCCAGAGGTCTTGTGGAATCATGGCTCGATGGGTCAGAGCTGTTCTGAGGCACAAGGGAAAACTACTGTACATGTTTTGGATTTTATGTTATAACAGATGAGAGTTGTGCAGGTAGCAATTTAAAGTTCTTTCTGTAAATGTGCAACAGATCTCTCTGCTAAGGTTTTTTTTTGTGTATAATGGGAGCACATTACTGCACATTTGTTAATTGCTTTGCAAATGTATTTTATCATTTAGTAATAAAAATAAATAAATAAATAAATAATCCTTTTTTCCCCCCCAAAGACATGGTGGTGTAGTGGTTAGCAATTTCACCTTGCACCTCCAGGTACTGGGTTCAATTACCGCATCAGGTCTCCGTGCATGGAGTTTGCACGTTCTCCCTGTGCTTGGTGGGTTTTCTTCCGGGTTCTCCAAATGCAAATTAAGCTAATTGGCGATCCCAAATTGCTCGCAGTGTGTGTATGTGAAGGTTGACCAGAATTCTTGGGAATGGGAATAAATACAATGGTCACCATTGGCCTCCATGGTCCATAGTTGGACTACAGAAGTTCCTGGGTGGATGGATGGAACACTTTTTGTCCCCAGCAGATGAAACTGCTGTCAAAGTTTTATTTATTTATTTATTTATTTATTTATTTTCCCCTTACTCTGCTAACACAAACCCTGTACACACATTACACCGAGCAGCTGTTTCTTTCTGCTGCTGACTCGGCTCATTATCGTAATTAGCTAAGTATGCCTCAGTTCAAATTTACCCTGCTGTGGGAGTTGGCTTCTTATGAAGACCACGTCACTGCCCGAAATATTAGTCTGTGAAGTTATGAGCTAAGGAACTGAATGGTTCAAGATATGTGTGCATATGAGATGGAAGCACAAAAGCAAGCGGAAAATAATAATGAATAATAATTTTTTAAAAAGTTATTTTCTGTCTTAATGCATCTAGCCAATTAGTTAATGGCTAATACACTTTAAATGATATTAGAGAAGCCCTGAGGAAACAGTGCCCTTACTTTCAGACACTTTGCTCAGAAAAGTATTTAAATGTATATGTAAAGCAACTACTGTATACGTACCACACAAATTCCTTTATGAGCAGAGAGGTGTTAGGTACTTTGAATCTTTGAATTCTTGCAAACATACGGCAATAAAGCCACTTTTTTTTCTTTTGCAGTCTAGACAGTCCTTATGAAGTCGAACACATCAGATTAGCAATTCAAACTAAAATCATCCCTTCCATGAATCATTTGTTACAGATGCTGTATAAATCATATTATTTCAATGAAAAGAAATGTCTGGGTGAATTATTAGAACTTATGTCTGCTTCTGTACGTAAGATTTTATGGATTGCAGAGCAATAAGTAGTCAAATCTCCAAGCTTTCATCAGTGCTTACAAAGACTATTAGTTTACCAATCACAGTGTATAAAAAGATTCTGCAGATGCTGCATCTATAGAAATTAAATCAAAGCAAACGGGCCGTGTTTAATTCGAAAGTACAAACTTCGAAAGTAAATGGAAAAGCAGTGGCTGCTGATTTATACTGCCGCCTTTCAATAATTATCACTTTTCATTTAAATTTATACTTAATTAATGCCAATAACAAGGTCGTAGGGTGATTCTACTATTACAGTACATTTATATTTACATAATTAAGCAGACGACCATATCAAGTGTGATTTCAGAAATGCTTTAATTTGTTAGACAAACCGTTAGCATTATATTGTTATTGTTATTTATATTTATAGTTGGCATAATGACTAAGAAGTTAGCATTGTCAACTCACATATCCAGGTTTGGGGGTTTAAATCCCATGTATGTGAAGTTTGCACGTTATAATCCTGGATTATAAATTGTTTTGGGTCTTAGATCATTTAACACCCTCATCTGAGCGATCCAGTCAAGGGTGACCGGTCCCTGAATTTTGTCCAACCTTGTGTCCAAATAGTAGTAAATCAACACAATGTTTTAAAACAAGTAGGCTTTATTTGCTGCATATACAGAGAGGCCTTGGCATAGGATTACCCTCTTTTTACTAAATTGTTTCTTAAGAATTTAAATTCTGCAAGAAATTTGCATCAACATGCAAAGCATTTTTGGCATACAAACAAAAGAGCCAAACCGACTGCCTGCTAAAACACCCGGGAGCCATTCAAAACTTGTTTGCATTGTGGAAAGCCAAGCAAAGTGAATTTATAAATGTAGAAAAAAAAATTCCGTCATCGAAATCTGTTTTGAAAGAGCCAACCCAAGATGCCAATGTTGCCTTCAGCAATCGTTCAAAATATATATGTTTTTATATGCAAAAATATGATTATAATGGTAAGATTTGCATTATTGGTTATTTTTTCTGGGTGGTTTGAGCAGATTATCTGCATTTACATTATTTCATATGGGACAATGTATATCACAAGGCTAATTTTTGCCTTTAAGAACTCACCTCCAGAACAAATTAAATTTGTTTAAAGACAAGGGAAGAACTAATAAAGATTTAGTAACAATGGCATTGACTATCCATCTATCTATCTATCTATCTATCTATCTATCTATCTATCTATCTATCTATCTACAGTTTCCATCCATCCATCCATCCATCCATCCATCGCTTGCCATGCCATGTTAATGATATTCATGCAGGAGGTTATTAGCGTGTCTGAATAGTGCATCCAACTCCTCACACCATTACTTCATGATGTAAAGCGCTGGAGATGTCACAGCATTTATACAAACCATTGGACACAATGTCAGTTTAATAAGCAGGTTATAAGTGCCTGGTAAGGGCGTGGTGCAATCTGATCGTACCTAGTAATAACTCAGATCAATCTCATTGGACGTGTTAAGTGAATGATTGTGTGTGTTTGATAGGAAATTAGTGACAACATGATAGATGCATAGATAACCTGACAAGGACATGGCTTGGGAGTAGCATTAGCTAATGTGTGCTTGATAAATGCATATTTTTGTTTCCCATTTTGACCCTATTCTCACTGTATTCTTATGATATTTTTAGGACGCAGTGGGAACTTCATGGTCTTTGTCAGAGTGTGACAGGGACATTACTCAAGCATTTCCATTTTAGGAAATAAAATAAAATAGAAATTCTATATAAAGCCATAAAAATTACAAACAAATAGCAACAAAACTGTGAGTGAGGGCCAAAAAGAGGAAAGAGTGGAATACAAGAGATAAGTCTTGTAGAAAATGTAAAATACAATAAGACAGAAACTATTTAATAGCTAATACAAAGCAGGTGGATACAATCAGCTAACACACCTGTGGCAGGACAGGAATGGAGACAGGACCAAAACAAAAACACATGTTAATGCAAGAAAAATCAAATCATGCGAACGCCGAAGAAAATGACATGAAAACAGCACTTGTCGCAGAGGGAACTCGGCTGTGCACTGAAACGGCGAATTCATAATAAACACTTTATAACTCTGCATTTAAATTTCTTATTAGAGAAGGCATATGTGATTTTCTATATTTGCCGGTCCTCATTTTGGAGAAGTTATTGGTTACACTTTCTGATTTTCCAGAAGGACACTTGGTTTGAGACACATGAACAGAGCTTTTTGTATGTTTAACAAAAACCAATATAAACAGGAACATGGCAGTAGAGATGAATGCGAATTCCAGAAACACCTGAGGGAGCTTTGGGAGTAGATTGGGCTTTACAGACTCATTATCAGCCATACAAAATGTGACTAATTTTAACTAATGAGACTGGGATTGGATGTAAGAAATATGTGTTCAATACGAAGTGCGGTTTCAAAGCGAGCTGATGGAAGCGTTTGCATTTTAACAGTACTGAAAATGTAAAGACAAGTGTCTCTGAGGCCCTCTAGTTGCTGGATACAGAACAAGTTCTAACACTGCCAGTGAAGCCGTTTCGAATGCACACACAGTTTTTAAACTTTTTGTTTTTGTTGTTGCTGGTCTGCTATAAACTGAATGTCAGTCGGGATTTATCTAGTTATTGCGCTCATTTTTATTTTAATGTTGTACATTTTGATGTCTATATTAAATTATTGTTATGTTATTATATTGTCCAAAATGTGCACAGACACATTAATACTTTTGACCACATTTAGCTTTGATTATTTACACAATATGTCACAATGAAAATGATTCAGCGTGCTCTCAGAGCCTCTTTTTCCTAAAGTATGCCTGTGCCATCAGGAAAGAAAAACTGCATAGATGTGATGACCTGGTCATTCAGTACATTCAGGTCATCAGCTGACTTCATTTTAACACTGTTTCCAGTAGCTTGTGCTGTGGCCACTATACATGATGGACGCATCACTTCATGTGCTCCGCTCTGGCATAGGGCCAAACTCATCAGACCACATGACCTTTAGTCATTGGTCCAAAGTTCACTCTTTATTCCCCCTTTCAAATCATAGCCCTTTTTTCTGATTAGCTGGTGTGATTTCTCATTAGTGGAATGAGCACAGGTTGGTCTTCAACCTGTTGTTGATTACAAAGAAAGAAAGTTAAAATCTTTAATATCCAAATAACTGAACAATGTCCACTAAAGCTAAGTTAACATAGGGATTTTTTTTTTTTTCTCATCACATTAGCTAGTAAATACAAAGGCTACTGTATATCCTAAGAAATAGTGTTTGGAATTTGTTCCAGCAAGAAAGAAAGAAAGATTATATACAGTATTATAATATTGTAGAAAAATAAATTACTTTATGTCAGTGCATTTAGCTCCATAACATCTGACATTTAGAAATTAACCATATTTCTCATAAATGAGGATTTATTTATGAGGTTTTTTTTTGTTTGTTTGTTTTTTAATCAGACATTTTCCAGTTTCAAAACTTATGTACATTTTGCATTTTGGAAACAGTGGTAGTGCTCTAAACTTTTTTAAAGATGTAAATCTTACCACTCTCCGTGCTCTCAGTACACGATTCCCATAATACCTGGTTCTATTTTTGGTATGTCTTTTACAACGTTTGATGATGTATCCTCATTAAGATACCAACTAATAATTGTCATGAATTCCCTAATCAGTGAGTGGCACAGTTCTTGATGTGACTGAATTTGTGATGCGTTTATGGCAACTGTTTTTGCTTACATTGTGTACCTTGTGCTTTTTTCTTTCTTTTTTTTAAAATCTCTGCTCCTTTCTATCTTGTGTTGATTTCCCTAATGTGTTTCCCTGATCTGTGTTTCTCCTTTTTTTCTCCCTTCTACCCTGTTTTGTACAAAGTTATGCAATGCCTTTAATATTACGTCCAAGCCTAATTTTCTGCATCATCGTTATGTCTCCTTCTGTATTTTCATTTTCATTCTCATGCTATGGGTTTCAAATCTACATAAATTACAAATTAGGCAGACAAGAGGATGGATAGTTTAACATGATGTAAGATAATTTAATTTTCTTTCTACAACACTCCTACTTCAAACTTGGCAACTAACAAGTACTAAGACATTTTTTATTTATTAATTTTTTTTATTTTTTTTATTTTACAAAAATGCATGATCAAATTCCCTTCTAGCATTTATGTTTTAACATCAGTGGTGTTAAGTCTCCCAATTAACAGTCTGTGTTAAAAGCCTTGCTTGAGATTTAATGAGGCTGTGCTTTTATCCCTGCCTTCAAGTGAGAATTTTAAACACCTGCAAAAGTGCAAACACGTCTCACAGCAGATCAACGTGGCAGATGATTCAATGTGCAAATATATTGTATATATTCACTTTTTGACATGTTTATATAAAAACAAAACCAGATCATAAATTAGCACCACTTGGCTTTTTCCTGTGTGGTCATGTGAAGTTAGTCGTCTCTTGGAATCTGCCTGGAACGATCACTGCACTAAAGGAAATCATCTCTGCATGTAACAACATCAGTTCTGAAAAATTAGGAAATGTTTTTTTCATTTATGTACCCAAGTGGCGTGAAGTCAAAGGCCATTGATTTGAGCATTTGCTATAATTTATACTTTTGAATACATTTTTGAATATGGATCCAGGCTTCCATCCAACAACACAGATATTATATGGAGACCCTCTCAAGTTATCATTTAAAGCTCACACGTTTTGTAATGAGCAATGAACTTTGACTTATGTTGCTGTAATCTGCACCAAATCTGTTTCATTTAATTCACATTGGCCTTTATTTCTCCTATTGAAATCATATTGGTCTGTAAATTGTCCTAATATAACTCACACTCTATGGTAATTCCTATTTAGTGTGTTTCCTTTTTTATTCCCTTTTAATTTTCCAGATTTATTCCTAATTATTCCTTCACTTTGGCACGCAACATCCCAACAATGTTACTAATCTAATCTAATTCACAACATGCTGGTCCTTTATTTCCTATTCTTTGTCCTAATTTGGCTTGTATTACCCCCTATTTTTCCTGCGTCATTCATCCGTCAAAAGCCATGTGGTTTAAAAGATCCTCCGCATTTGTCCGACTAACCTTTCTTAAGGTAAGAAGTGAAGAAATAATGATGAGGAGGAGGTTTTATTCTTAGTCTACATGAATACCAGATGGTCCTGCTGTCGTGCCCTTCCACGGCGTCCTCTGCTAAAGGATATTCGGCTCTGTGTGCATGTGTGTGTGTGTGCATGCTCACACATTGGTGTCAGTCATAGTGTTTGTGAAGAGGCTGTATGACAGTTCCATCTCATTAAATTAAGTGCTTGTAAATGTTGTTAACCCTCCTTTATTATGTATGTGTACTATTTAGCCTTGCTCTGCCTCAACTGAACCTGCCTCATTTCGTTGTACAACAATGAACCTGTAACATTTGTTTAAAAATTCCTGAAAATCCCACTAAGAACAAATAATAACATTTCTGATAGACTTTTAACCTGAAGGTTTGTTCCATGCTCTGGGATCCTTTTGATGGAGGACGTGTGTACAAGCCGAAATAACAGATGAGGGATGGCCTGTGATTACAAGTATACAAAAATGAGCAACTTTGGCAAAAGTAAAATTGATCTAATCCATCACAGTAGTAAAATTGATGTAATGCATCAAATGATATTCACTCTCAACCTCTCCTCATGTTCTTAGTAAATAGCCCAAAAATCAAACAAAGGTGATCACTCTTCCTTGTCTTGAAATTTATTTTCAGGTTTTTTTTTTTTTTTCACTTTAATTCAGAGAGGTTTTTTTTTTTTTTTTTTTTAACACCTCACAAATAGATCAGCATTGACAGACAGGCTAAGCTGGCATATCTCGATCCAAGAAGACACTGGCTCTAATTCATTGCAAACACATTCCAATTAGGACACATCAGTATATCACAAGCTGAATGCCTAAAGCAGGTTACATAACTGATGATCAGAGCAGATGATAAAGAATATAAACAGGAACATTTAATATGGTGGAAATTTTTTGTCTAGTTTCCGTTACAGATAAACAGACTTTGGGAAACAGGGAAAGACACATCAAACAAACCGCTACATCAAACAGTATACAGTATATATCTTGTAGACCACTGGGAATATATACAGTCAAATCAATCGCTTTTGTCAATATATTTTCACAAGATGCAGCGTGCATCCCAGGATGTCCGAAAGCACGTGTTGAAGCTCGGTGATGAAGCTGGTACTGCTAAGAAATGCCAAGCAATAATAACAATGGAGGCAAAATTGAAAATAATTGAGAGAATGAAGCGAGGTGAAAATATGGCAGACATTGTTTGTTCTTTTACCATAATTGCTCAACCATTGGCACAATGCCAAAGAACAAGAACAAGATCATTAAACATGTTAGTTTTATACTGTGTATATCTAATTGTGTTGGTATCCTTGTACCTAAAGAATGTTTGTTGGACTTACTGTACAAACAAATTACGAATGAGCTCTTAGAATAGAAACCGTTCATATGTTGGGGACATATTGGATATAGGGTTCACATTAATAATACAAAAGGGGAAGGAAAATTCTTTACACTGTAAGGCATTGTCCACATATACATGATTATTTTTTAAAAAGTGGGAGCCTTCTTATACTATTCATGCATCAAGTGAGAGCCTTCTTTTTGTCCACACACAAACTGTTTCAGTTCACTGTAAACAAACATTTTCAAACACTTCTTCCGTGGTGAAGATATTTTGGAATTCCATTTCAGTATCTGTATAATGTCAAAATCTTTAAGTATTTGTTGCTTGGTTTCCTCATTAGGATTATATTTTGCTTTAACAGACACATGAATACACCGATCAGCCCTAATAATGCAAACCATTATGCCCAGTATTGTGTAGGTTTCCCTTGTGCCACTGGGGCTGCTTTGGCCCCTCGGGCCAGACCAACACATACATGCCTACATACTGTATTATTATCCCTAATTTGTCTCACTATGGCTCCTAATTAATCTTAATTTTATAATAAGTGGACTGACAATGGTCTCTTAACTTTCGACAGTGCTATGATAGAGCAACATCACAGAGATGAGGGAGCATATCACATATGCAAAACAAATAAGCTTTAATAATTTTCTGCATGATCTTCAGTTTCTGAGCAAATATACTGTACTTGTGTTCAAACTAATATTACGATATACTGTACATAGCACTGTTTATGATTAAATGTACAATTAAATAATTTCTTGATTAATGATCATATGATTGTTATATTTTAACTTCTACATTATATTGCAATTACTGAATTGAAGATTTATGGAAATAGAATTCTTATTACTATATTTGTAAACATTTTGATGATGATAATCATTGAAATACATTAATGTGTTTAAAAGTGAATATAAAATGAAGATTATGATTTATTAGTCTAGAGATATCATTAAACCAATAGGTTGATTTATGGTGATATTTGGATAATTTAATTATAGGACAATAAAGACTTGATTTCGTGCTATTATAAATTAAAAGAATAATAATTAGGTGGGTCTGTTTTTCCTCCAGTGTGGTGCAGTACTCTATTTTGCAGCATGTATATTGCATTGTCACTGTTTTGAAATACATAAGAGACAATCCGCGTGCCATAGGAGAAACATCTGAGGCAGTGACTCTTATTAAAGTGTGAGTTTAAATTGCGAAAAGGGATCTTCACCATTAGCTTGTGAAACAGCAGCTTGAGGGACATGCTGTAAACTGTTATAATTCAGCAGTACAGTGGCTACAAAATGTAAACTAGAAACAGCCAGGGGCTAGGACTAAATTACAGACACTTGAGGAGCAGCAGTTGAATAGTGGTGAGTCATGGGCGGCTGGGTGAGTAGCTGTTAAAACCAAAGGAGATGAACAAAAACAAAATGAATTGAAGCAGCAATACTGTGAAGTGATCTGGATTCATTACGAATAGTAACCAATGGGCCTGGACAATTGGGGAGACTGCAAAACATAGTCCTTAGGAAATTGCTTGTCTTAATCATTAATTGCTAAGTTGGTCTCTAAATTTTAGGCTTAGCGATGTTTCCCAAGGGGCACAAACAGCTTTTTAAAGACATGTTTTAAAGACAAGATGATGATTGCAGTCACAAATAGGACATGGGTCTTAGATTACGCCACAGTAAGAGTAACGTTCAGTAGCCAGGTCAAGGAGAACAGGGATGATTTGGGTTAAATGAACTAATAACATAAATTTTATGAGCCAAATGAAATCAGGCCTCATATTTCTCTGCTGAGCAATGATGGCTAGTTGTGATATCAGATGGGAGTGATAAAATGTAATAACTATTAATAGCTTGTCAATGAAATGATTTAGGATGAGCGGTGCATTATGTCATAAGGTCTTTTTGATGGCATAATAAGAAGGATGTGGGGCAAACTATTGTATACACGCATACCAAAAAAAAAAAAGAAAAGTATATATACACACATTTATACATACATACTGACAGACAGTGTCAAAAAATGATTGTTTGATTGATCCTTCCAGGTCCTTTTGTCTGTCCTTCCATATAATTTGTACTTTGTTTAGACATTATTACAATATATGAACAGTTAATATTCTTATAATAACAATTAATATAGGTGAAATAGTACTGGTATAATATTGTAGTGCAGGATTAAAAGGCATTTCATGCAGATAAATAAACAAATATATAAATAAATGAATTAAAAAGAACGATAGAGTACAGTAAATGATTCACCTCCATCATGTGTATTATGCCCAACACTGTATTTAATATGCACTCCATTAATGAACTGCTGATCAGGGCTGTAGTGGAGCAAAAAGAGGTGGATAAACAATGAATCGTGTGATCAAGGCAAGGCGGTCCACGACATGCTGGGAAAATAAATTAGTAATATTTCTTTTTAAAAAGAAAAACATGAATTGAGGCTGAAGTTCACTGTCAAACAACAGCATGAAAGTGGAGTAAACATAGCTGAAGTTCATGAAGTTTATTAATCACTATTAAAAGCATAAAACAATCAAAGACATAATGGTTTTAACATCAGCCACCATTCAAAAAACATGTATTTCAGTGAGAGAGGGAAAAAAGGTGAATATTATCATGTCACTCTCCCACTTGTTAAGGTCTAGGGTAGTGCAGGAGCAATAACAATTTTATGATGTCAGGGTGACAGGATGAGGACAGACAGACGGTATAAGATGTAGGTGAACTAAGGTGTTGGATCATATTAGTGACTTGGTTCTTTGAATCTCGTTCATCAAAATGAATGATCCTTTTTTTGAGTCATTTAGTTAATTTTGTACATTTGATCAGAAATAAAATAAAAGGTTACATTTTCAATAAACAGACCCCCAACACGTCTACATACACAAATTTTGGCTATAGTTCCAGTAATGAAAGTATTACAATATATATCAGCTCACCTCTTATATCTTCTTCCGATATTGTTCATTCTTTTGTCACGTGACTCTCATAGATGCTATGCAGTGCAATATAATAGTATATAATACAATATACAATACAATATAATACAATATACTGTCATGCACACGCAATCTGTGGCCGGCACTAGGACCCGGAAGTAAGACGGTCGCATACCAGGAAGTATAAGAG
>JAQMYL010000019.1:14844597-14855337 GCA_030014365.1 Clarias pachynema
CGCGTTTGGGTTTACCATCCACGCTACATTGGGCTAACTGCTAAAGCTACGTCTTCTGGTCATCCCAGGTTAGTTCACCTGACATATACAATCATGGCTAGTTGTGACTAATATAACCAATATGCTAATATATAATACAATATATATATACAATATAATAATAATAGTATAACAATAAAAAATTCTATTAGACTGCACAGCGTCTATGGGAATCATGTGAAAAAGGACGAATGATTGAATGAACGAATCATTTGTTCTTTTGTCAAGTGATTCCCATAGACGCTATGCAGTGCATTACACAGGAAACAGAATTGAACAGTCCTTCTCTTTTGTTTCCTGTGTAATGCACTGCATAGCGTCCATGGGAATCACGTGACAAAAGAACAAATGATTCAGACCAGAAAACTCAAGAGGTAACTACTCATTTCTGTTTCCTGTACATTACCTTTGGAGGTTTTGCGATGCTTTGCGAATGCACGCCCAGTATAAAATGAACAAATAACTCACTGAGACTACTCGTTCTTCTGAGTCACATTAAAAACTCGTTCAAAAATAACGAATTGTTCTAATATATATAATACAATATATACACGGTAAATGCTTGAGCACCTATATGGTGTAGGTTTACAATCTGAAACAGGGTAGCTCACGTAACTGCAGGGTCCCTATAAAAGGTTAATGATGCACATCGATTCAAGTACACAATGATCCAATGACAAATAAATTAGGCAGAGTTATAATGATTTATGACCACAGGCCATTAGTAGGCACAAGTATCAATGATCATCAGTATCAACGACCCATCACTACAAGATACAGGAACTAGTCTCACCTAGGAGAGAGAACATGGACAGTGCCAAAGGAAATAACAAAAGAAAATCAACTAAATTACACTGTATCCCAAGTAGCTAACCTTCTTGCTAATCAAATCAAACCTACCTAACTGCATGATGCTATACTAATCAGATATACAGGGGATAGTACTCGCCCTTTAACCTATCATTTCCCAAACCAAGGGAGCTTCAATGGGCTCCTTTTTAAACTGATACTGTAGCTCCACCTCTTTTGGTTGGGTCCTGGCCATACTATTGGTTAAATCCTGAAAAAACAATTGATGGGAATTAATATCAGAATCCACCTATAGAAAGACAGCTACAGAAAGAGGCACAGACAACAATGAAGATGTGGATCACTGATAAATCACTGATATGGAACATATTTACATTTACAGAATTTGGCAGACACCCTTATCCAGAGGGACTTACATTTTATTCTCATTATACATCTGAGTAGTTGAAGTTAACCCTGCCCACAGCATGTGACCCCACTTTAGCCTTTTCATTTCTGGTACCTGAATGCCATGTCATCCATTACACCCTTATCTCACCTATGCAGTTTGACTCGCAGTGAGACACGATGATAGGCACCGTTCCACAAAGTTTCGCAGGGACTACGAGTTTCCATGAGGACTGGCAAAAAAATATAACGTATAATTTTTCGCACGGAAAGATTGGAAATATAATCACTATGCCGAACTTGTGGTGAATCGCAATGAACATCATTTACCCCATGTACTGTAAGTAAGATAAGGTTTTTATCCCTTCTTTTGGCCCCATCATTGTGTTGTGTATTTAAAGATAAAAGCCATTGAAAAAAAAATAAAAAAGTGTGTAAGACTTTTTTAAGGGCGGCCAGATATGAATCCCTCTAAAGTTGTGTGAATCTTGAGACTTACTTTTAAGACACTTCGCCAGTGCTTATCCATATAATAAACCCTTAAAAAGTTTAGATTGCATTAAGTGAACATGGGAAACTAGGTAGTTAGATTATGACTGCTTACATGTACAATCCTCTCTTGTTCGTTACAAACAGTTTTTGTGGGTGAATTTGAATGACACAGTTATGAAATTCAAATATTTTATCCTTCATTTGGACAGAATCAAGTTCTGAGAACTGAGTTTTTATTTTGACATTGAGATAACTACAGCTTGGAACTGGTGTGATGCAATTGAAAAATGTTAAGGGCACATGCACTCAAACTTTCTCCAGTGAAAGCTAATGAAAAATTAATCAAGTGGTTATGAATGCCTGGTTATTGCACGTCCGGCACAATTCCCAAAATAATTTTACCACATAACTGATAACTTGATCTTTTATGAAGTGTGTAGTCTGAAGGTGTAAATTTGGTGCATAAGCCATGCTAACTGTTGGTGCCACTTTAAATGCTTGAGCAGCTACAGTATATGGTGTAGGTTTACAATCTGAAACAGGGTAGCTCATGTAACTGCAGGGTCTCTATAAAAGGTTAATGATGCACATCGATTCAAGTACACAATGATCCAATGACAAATAAATTAGGCAGAGTTATAATGATTTATGACCACAGGCCATTAGTAGGCACAAGTACCAATGCCATAAATATACAGGAATGTATATGTATTTTGAACAGCCACTAGAGCAATACTCACATAAAATACAAATGACTAGTTCCATTTGTAATATAGATGATGATGTCCAGCCTTCTGGCACAACATTTCGAAAAGTAGGAAATAAACTGATGGAAACTCTTAATTCACAGTGTCTATCCACTGGTTTGTTCATCACAATTTATTATCAGAAGGTAATTCCCATAATGTTTTTTTCATCTCTTTCTATTTTTCTTCTATTTTTAAATTCAATAAGCCCCAATACACTGAGCAAAAATTAATCAGGTTAGAACAAAAATGACACGATGTGGTGAGAACTGGGAAAGTAAACAGACCTCTTGATTTACTGATTTAAATCACTCTTTGGTCATCACACTTGAAGCATTTCATTTTTCGTGTCAAGGTTTGTAAGTGAATATGATTACTTGTATCAGTTTGTACTCGACTGTAATAAGTGCACTTGAGGGAAGTGCATGAAATATTCAGTGCTTTTCTTCACTGAGATATTCCTGAATCATTGCATTAAATAGTCAGCATTTGATCTCCTTGCCTTTGGGTTATAAATTGTAAGGTATAGGAGATAGAGGAAGGCTTTTAGAATTTGCTTTTGAAAAAATGTAATACTGAAATGCAAATCCAGCTGTTCAGGTGTCATAACAGCAAGCCATGTATTCCACCAATAACTTTAATATACTGCATACATTGATGACAGTTTATTTGGCCCTCCTAACATTATTTATTGGCTAAATTGCTAAATTTATTCTATATAAACCTAGCAAGTAGGCCATCGTGCAAGTGCCTCAGTTAAACCTAAGTGCCTGGGTTAGGACCATAGGCATGCTTCATAAAATAGGTTTGTGAAAATGTCCTATTAAAAAGTTTTGGCACGTTTATTAGACTGCCTTTCATGTATTGTTAAACATATGTTTAGCATTATGGGAAAACCCCCTGTATTTACCTAAGCTGCCACACACACCTGTGCTGTCACAAATTCTTGAAGAAAAATTCATGAATGAATTAATTAATCCATTTCCGATAAGCAAACAAGCAAACAAATGAGGTTTTAACCATAAATATGTTTTTATCCTATAGGGTATTTGTTGCCGGGACACACAAATGTTAAACCAAAATGAAATGAAAATGGTTTTAATTACTTTAAAACTCATGGTTCGTGGCTTGTGTAAGGATCTGTACCAATAAAAAGGAAAATGACTTTTGATCTTGAAGTTGTTTATTATATCTCTCTCCCTCTCTTCTTTTCCTTTTTCTTTCTTTTCTTTTTTTTTTTTTTTTTAAATCAAATGAAAAGAAAACCCTCATAGAACCAGTTAATTAAAGGGCCACTAGAGTTGGATGAACATTTTCATCTCAGATTATATCAATAATAGTGTTGCTCAGATGAGCACTTCACCAGCCTCTGATCTATAGCACATAGAGCCATGCGCAAGTGGCACTTCTGACAGAAGAAAAAAAAAAAGTTTTAATTTTGGTTTATGTTTGAGTATGCCCTTGTGCATTTAAAGGCTGTTTAAGAATGTTTTGCCAAGCTTCACTTTCTCCGGAACAGATTTTAATGACGCCTTGGAGTATGTTTAAATATTTGTTAAACATCTTGACCATAATTTTCAAGTAAAAAGATAAATGCATATTACTGTTAATTAGAAAGCTGAGACATTATACTTTAGAATATAAATGTAGTCCTGGATTCAAATCTGTGTTCTCCTCTGATTTAAGATGCAATTTAAAAGAGATGTGAAAAGCATCAGATTTCTAAACTAATCTATAAATATAAGTGCATGTGGTAAATGAAATACTTTTAATGTTTGTCCAAAGTGTATTCAAGGGCAGAAAAGACCTCTCCAGTGTGGCCTTCCTTATTTTTACGCTGTGTATAATGGCTCTGTCCTGTCCAAAAGCTGCAATGGTTTTATGATGCAATCTTTCGTAAGAAGACATAATGGGCGGAGACACCATTTTAATACTCATTCAAGGACAATTCTAGAAATCCATCTCTCAACTCTTCTCTTTGGGTTTATGAGTTTTAACATCATGTCAACTACTTTACTGGCTACAGGATCCTCAAAGAGAATACAGTGCGCAACATTGTGGATATCAAATAGAGCAGAGAGCTTCAGATGCTGGCTTTCTGAATTTAGTAGTATGTAAAGTGTAGATGAAAGATGATCTTCAGAGACTGTGGTATTCTTTTGCAGTTACTTTATACACAATCATGCTCAAAGCTCTGAGTACACTAACGTTTGTGACTTTGATATTTAAAAAAATTGATCTGGGTAAAGAGATGTGTTGAGATCAGGGGCATCAAAGTTTTTAACATTCAAAACACTGAGTACACCATGGATGGGGTGCCAATCTATTGTAGGGCACAAGCACATACACTCACACACCTTGTCAAACAATATGGGCAATTTGGAAACAGCAATCTACCTATGGCACATATCTTTGGACTATGGGAGGAAACCTGAGTCCCCAGGGGAAATCCACCAAACACAACATGCACACGGTCAGAGGTGAGATTCAAGCACAAGGGGCGCAAATATTTTTTAGCATGGCATCACCACAAAATGTCTTTACGATAATCTGCAATGATGCCTCCACTTCATATCCTCACCTGACATCTGAAATGTAAGCAGATGAGTGTAATGGTCAGCTGTCCACATACGTTTAACCATATACAGAATTGTGTACTTTAAAACTTTATATTTAATTTATTAAATTTTTTTGTGTGTTACAATATACAGTATAAGAACCAGAGTTGGCTTGTGTTTTATATGGATACGTACTGTATACTGGATACATTATACAATAAAAGTTACAGTATGAACAATAGTTTGATATTATTGCACACTGACTAACGTGTTAGTATTTCTATTTAAGAAATAGAAACTTGTTTGTTGGATGCTCTGCATAATCTCAGATGATTAATAATCACAGACAAAGATTTTAGCCTAAAGAGCTAAAAGAGCCTTTTTGCTCCCTGACATTAACAATAAAATTGTAGACAATGGTCTGCAAATTAGTCCCTCCTCATGAGTATGAGCGTCAAAACGTAAATCAACATCATCTCTGTCTGTCATTTTATGCCAAAAAGGAGCTAAGCTGCTAGCTAAAGCACGATATGACAGCTACTTAACTAAAAAAAAAAAAAAAACTATTTCTGAATGGAAATAATCAAACTGAGCTTTATGATTGTGTAAAGCTGCTTTGCGACAATGTCAACTGTTAAAAGCGCTATACAAATAAAGTTGAATTGAATTGAATATTTCCATACCAACACAATATTTGCAAAGATAAAATAAGTACTGTATATATTTATATGTAATCCATCACTTGTTAAACTGTTTTGAACATTGCAATATAGCAAAAAAATACTTCCAACTGATTCTGACTGTGAGCGATATGCTTGAAATATTAGTCATGTTCATAATCATCTTAGAAAAGCGAAGTTACTACAAAGTTTCTGCCCCTACAGTAAACCTGTAGTTATTTCTTTATATAACAGTTAGTTCTGAGTCATTGGTGATATAGAGCATAACAGCACTGGGACATTTAACTATAGGTTAGGGTCCAAGGTATTGGAAAGAGGGGAGAGAAGCTGCCTGCCACAACTTACATTCAAGACCAGTCGTGGAAGCACTTTCATCAAGAACATACTGTATCTGATGATGTCATGTCATCTTAAACAACACTTTCTCTTCTTAGTAATTGCTTCAGTCATTACAAATGATTACAAGTCATTACAAATTGTCTCTGAACAGTCAGTGTTTTATGTTCATGGCTAATGCGAGCTACAAAGCTAATGTAACTAGCTTCTAACACTGATGCTGAATCCCAAATACCTCTCTAACCCCTGATCAAGGACACTACTTGGTGTGTGGAACAAGAGATTTTACACACTAGTGAACTAGCTTTTCATTTTACACTTTTTTTTTCTTATCCTCATCTTTTAGCTGCATAGTATCAGTAAGAATAGTTTTTGTGTAATTACACTAACTGTTGGTCCGGGGGGCTATGTGTTGGTGGAGCAAAATAACTGGATAAAAATCCAAAAAAAAGATCGTAATCTGTTGATAGAACTGTTGCATTTGTAGGATTGTTGTATAAAAGCAATTTAACACTCAAGGTCATTCTGTTGTACTAAATATTAGCACTGTGATGCCTTTGGACAAATGCCTGCGTCCTCATGCCTATGATGCATATTCAGTACAACAGCACATCCTTGCATGTGACATATCATGTGATATACTGAAAACACCCTAAGACACCCACAGGCCCCTAATTAATCATCTTTTTTTTACCATCTGCACTTTTTAGTGTTCACTAATGTACATATCATTTGTTCCTTACTGTTTTTATTCCATTTTTATGCACCATCAGGACTCTTATTGAATTAAATAGTACTGTACCATACCATAGGCATTCCACAAGCATGCCAGTTTTGTGAGGTGGAAGGAACCTGTTTGAAACCCCTGTGAACATGCTACGAACACATGAAACTCTATCTAGACAGCACGACAGGTGCACACTCTATTGCCTTAAATCTACGTAAAAAGCATTTAGCTGTTTGATGTTATATGTTTTATGCAGATGGCATAGCTGGTACCCTTTGTAAATGGATTTAAGTTATAGCTTTCAGCAAACAGAAAGACAAAATTTGGACTAAAATAAGTAAATAATGATGTCTTTTGAGTCTTTAAATGCTTTAATTTGTCCAATTTTAAGCCTGCTTACTTAGCTTTATAAAATATATATAAAAACAATAACATTAGCACTATTAAAAATATATTTAGTGTCATATAAACACCTAGATGTGAAAATATTTCCTTTTTTTAACATTGAAACAAATGAGTCAGTCTAGACACTAAATAGAAATTAATGATGTATGTAGAGTCAATTACAGAGTTTTTGGTTAAAGACTTGAAAGGATAGAGCCAAGAGGCTGTCCCTTAAATGCTTATTATGCTCACTAATCATTGTATTTATCGTCTTACTTCATGCAACCTTTATTAATCTTGGTATGCTGATGAGAAGCTTAATTTAAGCAGATGAATACAGGCTAAGCGAAGCGTTGCACTCCAGTTACGTGGTGCTTTACCGCTTTGTAATTACAATGTGAGACGCTATGCGTAAATTGGGGACAATTACGCTGCAAGAAAGCTCACGTTGTTCCTTCATTCTCGATAAATCAGGAGCAAATGCCTCATGAAAGAGCACAGAGGGCCTGAGAGACATGGATTTGGATCAGGACCAAATCACAAGCACTAACAGATGTCGATGGCAAGAGCAGCCAATGTCTCAGTGGCTCAGTGAAACACAAACGCAGAAACGAATGACAGGAAAACTAAAATGGAAATCACGACTCTTGTAGGTGGGGAGGTGAAGAATATGGGAGTACCTCATTATTTATAACCAAGTGGGAGATGGTGGGCATGAACCACAATATCTTACTATCTTAAGGCCTTTAAAAAAAAGATGGAAAAAAACTAAAATCCTACAATTTCTATCTGCACCATTACTATGTGTTTAATCTTTCATATCATCAATGGTAGACACTAAAAGTGGTGTATAAAAGATCATTTGTTTTTTAATGGGTTGAAAAAAATGTGGTAAAAAAAATTAAATGCTATATTTAAATAACTCGAGTATGTAGTTATTTATTACATCCTGCTATGTCTACTTTAACATGATGTTGGCTGCTTTATTGTGGTCAGGAACAAACTGGATGGACCATATCCACAACACAGAGCATGAAGTGGAAATACTCCCTGAATTGCATAGACCTTCACACTTCAATCAAACTAGCATAGCCATTTCACTGATGTGCATGTTTGTGGAAGGCTGGAAGTAAACAAAGAAAAACGTCTTTAAATCAAACCAAGGACCCTGGAACCTTGAGGTGGCAAAATCACCTTTTGTCTCAAATTTTTGCCAATGTTTGCATTTTTTTATTATTATTATTATTATTATTATTATTATTTCTGTTGGATTCCCAGCCAATGCCCAAACCCCAGTCACTGGATGCGGTGCTGCTCCCTTGCCTGGATAAAATGAGAAGGTTGCATCAGGAAAGGCATCCGGCATAAAACCTGTGCCAAATTGTTGTGCAGATTGGATGGTCCACAGTGGCAACCCCTCGACGGGAGCAGCAGAAGGACTGACATAAATTTTATTAATACTTATATGTTTACTCATGTACTCCTTATATTTGCTATTGTTATTAAAAATCTCCATAATGATTTTGATGATTGAACCACAAATATTTAGATTTAGTCATATGTGCTTATGGATGAGCATAAATCCTTGTACATGGAGTGTATGATAACTTAGCCATGCAGTTATTACAGTGCTAAAGTAGCAGCTATAAGGTTTACATTATTGTTAACAATGGCCATTTCATAGCTCAACTGCAAAACTAAACTTTAATTCATTCAATTTTAAGCCTGCTTACTTAGCTTTAGAAAATATATAAAAACAATAATGAAAATAACATTAGCACTATAAAAAGAAATAGTATCATATAAACACCTAGATGTGAAAACTTTGCCTTTTTTAACGTTGAAACAAATGAGTCAGTCTAGACACTAAATAGAAATTAATAATGTATGTAGAGTCAATTTTTGGTTAAAGAACACATAAAATACCAAAAATGTCAGTGACAAGTGGTTACATTTGGACTAAGGTGAACATTGTGTTGTCTTTAATACCATAATGTAGTATCATAATCTTTAGAAAATAAGATGATTTGAAACTAATGTATGGTTGTCCAGCCATTAACAAAATATATTGTGCATATACTGTGTATATTAATAATAAAACACAAGTATGAAAACAAACACTGCAATTAGAAAGAACCCTACACTGATCAGGGATCAATGTAACGTGAAATATTTATGCATTAAATGCAGTGAGACACAGAAAGGCTAGTCATTTCCCGCTTAATTAGTTATTAGCACCAGTACACTTGCCAGGATGTTTGCAATGAATAATAGACAACATTTTGAAGGTCATTAAAAGGGAAACAGGGGGAAACGCTGTGTGTGTGGCGTGCCAAACGCTTGCAGATTAACAATGCCACACACTACAGGCAAGCTGAGGCTAATTTGTCAAATACTCCAGCAGGGCCATCTGTGGTACATACTGACAAATGTCCCCCTCTTTTGTCATAAGGACATGTGTCTTACCCATGCTGAATTAATGTCTCCTTTTTTGTATTTTGCAGCACATTTATTTGTCACCCAGGTATTTGCCTCAGATCACTCAAACTGTATTATAGAGGCTTGACAGGACAAGAGATGCTTTCAAGAAATGATGAGGAGAAGGAAAATGGGGTGGGGACAAAAGCAAGACATGTCAGGGTTTGAATTCACTTATAATGAAGACCTATTTATGAAACATTAACATTGTTTTAATCAATCATTAATCACTCCTCAATAATAATAATAATAATAATAATAATAATAATATTTTCTTTGCATCCCCGAAAATCTTAAAGGGAAATATTAAAAGAGTATATAGAAAACAAACAAAAAGGAAAACTAAGGACAAATTATATATGCAGACACAAAAGTGAGAACAAACAATACAGATGGACAAAAACCTGATGCCAAACAAAAACCTGCAGACAATTATCAGGCCAAACAACACATAGAGACAAATGCATAAAGCCCAACATGACAGGCAGACAAAAATAGCTATAGGCCAATACCAATACACAAATTAAGACCAAAACAATATGTAAAGCAAAATAATAAGACCACAAATGCCCATAGTCAAAAAAAATCAAGCTGAAGAAAGAACAAATAAAAAAAGGAATTGTAAAAAAAGAGAAAAAAAGAACTGGGCCTATGCAAATAATTATATCCTGCTTATTAACATTGCCTTTGACAGATAATACAGTTTGTAAAATGTTTAGTAAGCAGCTGGGGTTAGTAGGGTTTCAGTAGGGACTTTCTATTCATGTTTATTTAACCCACTGTTCCTACAGTAGTTTGTTCCTAGAATGTTTTTAGTTTTGAGATATTCTTGAGACATTCAAGATCTTGCCATTTTACATGTATGCATGTTTAAAATCTACTGATAGATTTTCAATAATGCTCCAAAAGCTTGTCAAATTGTCACATTTTACAATTGAGTTTGTCTTGGCCCTTTGCTTTGCTGTAAAATGCAAGGTTTCTTGACTATCAATATCACGTCTGCTTTCAGAATTTGTTGCTTCTTGACTTTAAGAGATATAATTTGTTAATGACATTTCAGACAGTGGAAATTGAAAGCTGGGAGCCATGATAATTATATTTGA
>JAQMYL010000019.1:14862352-14878252 GCA_030014365.1 Clarias pachynema
ATGGGCCAACATTTCTAAAGAATGCTTTCAGCACCTTGTTGAATCAATGCCACGTAGAATTAAGGCAGTTCTGAAGGTGAAAGGGGGTCAAACACCGTATTAGTATAGTGTTCCTAATAATCCTTTAGGTGAGTGTGTGTGTATATATATATATATATATATATATATAAGCATTTAAATGCAAATATAAATGACAGTATAAAAAAAATGCCTTTAACATCTGATCACTTATATGATATATGATATAATTTTGTTGGTTCCTTATATTTGTTGGTTCCTTATATTTTAGTGGTTTCCTTATATATAATATTTTAGGATTTGTGATAAAATAAATAGTTTTGTTTTGAATTAGTCAATATTTTATGTTCATAAAATAATTGAATTAGAACAAACAATTTACATAAACTTAAATTAAATTAAATTAAATTACATTTTCTCTGTATTTATCTAAACTTCTACAGGGTCACAGGGAGGCCTGAAGCCTATCCAAGGGTTTTTGAGACACAGTGATGGGGTACAAATCCATTGCAGGGCACACAAGCACACACACTCACACATCGTGGAATTTGGAAATGCAAGTTAGTCTGTATGTCTTTGGATTGTGGGAGGAAACTGGAGTACCTGGGGAAAGCACACCAAGCATGGGAGAAAAAATGCAAACTCCATACACACAGACCTGAGGCAGGAATAGAAACCTCAACCCTGGAGGTGCAAAGTCACAGTCCTATTATGCCACTGTACCATTTAAACAAAATTAAATTACTTATTAAAATAAATTATTTATTTTTGCTCTGTTCACTTAAATACGGTTCATTCATTTGGGTTTTGTGTCCTTAATTTTTTTTAAATGCTGTCTGTGAGTGTAGTTCATTTGTATTTTCACTTTGATTTGAAACTCAAAGTTTGTTTAGTTTTTTTCCCCTGAAAACCAGCTAACTCTGATATACCACTTAGTCACAGCGTGAGATGTTTGGAAATGTTACAATGATCATTTTCTACAGGGCAAACATTATAAAAACACCTGAAAACACATCTGTGCCCCACTTCCTTCCCTCATCTCTTTTACACCATCACTATTCAATGCACAAAAACCCAAGGTGAGAAAAAGAAATGAAAAATCAATTGGATTTCATTTGATTGCACTTTATCTAAATCATTTGCTGAAGCCGCTCTGGAGACTGTGACTGTTTTGGTTAAGAATTTTGTAGCGGTGTATATTACTGATTTATCGAAATGGCTGATCCGACAAAGAAACAAATTTTGACAAATTTTAAACCAGAGTGTGTCATCCATATGGAAAGACATTTTAAGTATCGGGCGTAATGTTAAAAGTGTGCGGCATGAGAATGTGACTTGAGTGCATGTGTCAGCACTGTTGATAATGGTAGTATTTGCATTATTGATGTTTTCCAGGGATGTTTAAGTTAAACCAGGACTTTTGATTGTGCAGAATAACAAAATAGTTTTGAAAGTAAAAACAGCCTATATCCCTCTATATAATCCCCTGCGATACACTAATGCACGTATCACAATGTTTTACTAGTGCTTGGATACCATCAATGTAGAAGGTTTTCTCAGTACACTGAAGCAATGATCCGAATGAAACTCTGGCTTTCCAGGAACTCCTTTAATTACCCAACATGTGGAAATGACTTAAAGTGAGGTCAGATCCAAGTTGGCAACAAATTATCTGTCGATTTTCAAGGATCAGGTGTTCCGATTGCTGAATGTTAATGGGAACACCTACAGTGGACTATAAACCACCTTGGCTGAGATCGCAGAGCCTTCTTTATAACGTTTGCACTTTTCAAATGTTTCACTACAGCTAAGTGTCTCACCACTGTACTGAATATGTCAGTGGGTTCTATGCCTTCATTCATGATCAATTTCATCACAAATGCTGGTTTCACTTGAATGCCCTTCATAGTTTCCATGATTGGCCATTGTATTATATACTGTAATGTATGGTCATACTTTATTTAGATTGGCCTTTTTATGTTTTACGCAATTCCATTTGTGATGTGCATTTAAGCTATCAGTCAGATTCTTTTCGGAATATTAATTTATTTTAATAAACAAAAATAATCCATTTCCATTATCTTTTTTATGATGATTCATCATGATGTATGATGTATGACTTTATTATAGCACCCTGCTTGCACACTGTTTATTATTATTATTATTATTATTATTATTATTATTATAAGGATTTAAACTACAATGTTTCCCATTATTAAAAGTCAAAAAAGATTGTGTGTGTGTGTGTGTGTGTGTGTGTGTGTGTGTGTGTGTGTGTTTGTGCCGGTTTGTACGCATGCATCTGTGTGTCATGAAGATCCAGACAGACGGAAGCAGTATTTTCAATGACACATCTTGCCAGTGGTCTCTGTCCTTCATATTTAATTTTCCGCAGGACAGCAGTGAGTGTGTGAGGTCAGATTTCTGACATTTTCCACTCAGAACCTCCTGTAGAGTCAAAATGAACTGACTGGGTGTGCTCTGTGTGTGTGTGCTGTGTGTGTCATATGACCTGGGGAGACATAATAGTAAGTGTGTAAGCATTTGTGTGATCTTAGCATATAGGAGGAGCATGATGGTACAGTGGTGTGACTGCGCGCTTGTGTTTGTATTTTAAAGAGAGACTTTATTGTTATGCATATTGTCATGCAGTAGATCATAGGAGCATGTACTGTATATGTTTTGTGAATTGGATGAGAGCTTTCTTTGTGTGTTCCTGTGTCCGTGTGTCCGTGTGTGTGTGTGTAAAGCCAGGTCACCAAGTTGCCGGGAGAGGAGGCACAAACACCGGAGGACAACACAGGGTGAGCGATGACTCAATCAGCCCAAAGCACCTGTTCTCTCTCTCTCTCTCTCTCTCTCTCTCTCTCTCACACTCTCTCACACACACACAGAAAACACACCAAGTGGCAAGCTTGTGCCACTCACTGTTGTACCTACATACGCAGCTTACTTGCTCTAGTCAAAACAGCCTGTCGTGTTCAAAGAACACATCCAGCCTTCTTCATCAATTATGTGAACACGAGGTACTGTAGTAAATGTTCCCTAAATTAATATCCAGCATTTCATAATTCTGGGTATTTGTTGGTACTCATTGCTTCACATTTTCACCCAGTTAATGAACAAGTCCAGGATGATGAAATCCAATGTCACGGTGGTGATGGAAGCAGGTTACTAACCAAATTATCAATAATAATAATAATAATAATAATAATAATAATAATAATAAATACTTCTTTCTTTCTGAATAAATTGTGCTGTTTATTATTTTTATTAGGTTACAATTCAATAAATGAATGAATTATAATGATAAGCTAACGTTAGTACTGTAAACAATAATCAGCCATAACATTAAAACCACATAACATTATCACATTGATTATTTATCATATACCAGTGGCAGACACATGGGCACCCAAGGCTCATTATTTGCTAAAAATAGACATATGCACCGATCTGTCATAACTTTAAACATTACAAAACATTAAGTCAAATATTGTGTAGGTTTCCCTTTATCCACCTGGATACCTCTGGCCCCTCAGGGCAAAACTCCACAAGAGCTCTGGGGTATTCTGTGGTGTCTGGCATTAGTGATGAATCATTTGGATGCCATGGGTTGTGGGATGTGGCCTCTTTAAAACAGGCTTGTTTGTCCACCAGATCCCATGGGTGCACAATTGGATTGGGATCTGAGGAATTTGAATGTTGGGTTGGTGGGCCTTGAGTTCATTGCCTGCTGCAACCTGTGCAAACATTGACTTTATGTTTTTTTTTTTTTTTTTTCTGCATTGGCTTTCCTGTGGGATTGGACTATTTAAGCTTTAGGTGCCCATGATCTTGTCACAAGTTTACAATGTTAATCAATTCACCTGGCAGTGGTGTTAATGTTGTGGCCAATCGGTGTGAAGTAGAGTTGCACAATGTTTCAAAAGATTTTTAACTTTTCAATGCAGCAATACAGCAACTTTCTAACAAATGTGTGTTAAAAGTCAGTGCATATGTGACTGTGTCTGCTTATGTGACTCACAGGCAAGGTTTAAAAATCTCATCTCAACTTGTAGAAAATACAGGCTCAAAGAATGAGACTGGCACCCATAGTTAGCTTTTCTTCCTGTTATGACGTCAACTGACAGACACAAGCACAGGCTTTCTTTCTTTTTTTTCCTTTTGCAAAGGTCTAGAAAATATTCATGTGTGTATCTAAAGTGTGAGATACAAAAATAGTCAGATAAATGGAAAACTAAATATGACTAAATCATGAAATGTGAAGTAAAGTATAATCAAAACACCATTATATGTAAATCTGAAATTCCAAAAACTTTTTGGTTGAGGCATGATCAAAGTCATAGTAAAAGCGTTGATATTTTCTGGTGGCAGAAAGGAAACATGAAAACTGGTCTTAATGTTAATGTTTTATTGTTATGCCTGACCAATATTAACAACAATAACAACAACAATATATAAGAATAACATAAACATGAAAAACATAATTCAGTGAACAAAATTTAATCGGTTGAAGAGCTTTTATAAATGCTGCAAAGGTTGCTGTGCAGTGGAGACACCACCTTCTTGGAATGTGTGAATTTACCAGCTACTCAAGAAACAACCTCACCTTGTTCTACTTACTATGTAGGGTTGATTTTGTTCAGCAGCATCATGAAGGCATTATATGCGGAAACATCAATGAATTTATGGAAGATGACCAGAGGCAAGCTGGCAGTCATCTTCCTCCAGGTGTACTGTAAGTTCAACTTGTTCAGGTTGTCCACGCCTCCTTTGTTGTGGTGGTACTCCATGATGATGGTTGACTTCCTGACCACACAATCATTAATTTCCGGCACCTTTTGCACTGTGCTCAAGAGAACCACATTCTTTTACTATTTGGTGGATAAGAAACTTATGTGATGGAAGGAGCAAGGATAAATGTCCATGAGAAGTCCACTATCACCTTTTCTGCAAGGTGGTGGTGGTGGATGATTGCTCTTTTTAATTGTCACACTTTTTAATTATGCCAATCATGTTGATCTGCCATTTCATGAGCAACTGGTTGGGTTCTAAACATGTGAACAAATTGACACACACAAGACTAGATGTAGCCCTCTTCAAGACCTATACACCTCTGCTAGGATTATCAGCCATGTATGGATTGGAACAAAGTTGGAAGTTTTCTGTAAATTTGTAGAAGATGGATGGATGGATGGATGGCTGGATGCATCATTACAGTAACAGAACATCATACTCAAGCAAGCCAAGAATAGCAACCAGACCTGGGCACTTGCAGGATGCCGCTAGAGATTTTAGGCCCCTTGCAAGCTTAATATACGGAGTAACCAACAGTATTGAAGTCTCTTTTCTATTGTCCTAGCCAAACACACCAAGCCCAAAACCCACATGACACATTCAAAACTTTCACAGCATACAGTACATTATTAACTTACTGTATTAACTTAGCAGCTCATACCCTGTGTAAAAAATGGTGAGTTCAAATAAATCATGTACAGTAATAGCAACCGCAGCATTTCTTTTTGTAGACAACAAAAAAATTTTTGGATGATAATAAATATTGAATTACAAGCAAAGTAAAGCAGGCTCATATTAAAGAACCCATATGTAGATTAACATTCTGTCTACAACGTGTATTTTGGCTCTGCCCCATTGTTGATACCCTGTGGTCTGTATTGCAAATATATCTTAATCTGATGTTATGAGATGTTTCGCATTAAACCAAAACAATGTTAAAATGATGTATGTAAGCAAATACATGATTATTATTTTGGACATAAGATATTTTATTTATAAAAAAGAAATGGTCTGTTATTGAACAGTTCAAGATAGGTGAGAAAGAATGAGAAAGCTGATTCAGACATATTCAATGTTTTGTCAGTTTAATCTTTTCATGGGACCCTTTCTTCATATTGTAATAGAAATATACCCCTTATATTTTATTAGTTTATTTATTTCCATTCAAGCTTAGGAAGAGGGGTAGACTAGAGGTTGGTTCATTTGTTTATTTTTGCCAGGAAAAAAATTATGTAATTTATGAATAATATATTTTGTAATTTGTCTGATGCCCCTTGTCATTCAGACAACAGAACTGGAAAGTTGATCTGGACAAATATTGGAAAAATATTTCATGATCTGATGCATTTTGACAAATACATGGATCAAATCTATCCATGTCTTCGTGCCATGTTCACGATCATGAATATTGAACTTCAGTGATCCAGTAAAGCACAATTGGGACACCGAAGAAGTGGAATTGTAGAACAGGAGAAGACAACATGAACCAGAATCTTAATAGATATATTTTGTTAAATGCATAATAAAAAAAATAAGAGTGTATGATTATCCCACCCAGTATTAGTATTGTTGTTCTTAATAAAATGGCCAATTTGTGTATTATAATTGTATGGTATATAACACACACCCACACAAAAAAAAAATACATGTTTAAATCATATGTACACTAGAAATGTTCACCTTTTTTCTAATATTATTATAGTATGTTTAAACCTTGATAAAAGATTAAACAAATATTGGTATGTAATATCAGCACATTTAAAATGAGCTCCTCAATCAGAATTTTCTGTTCATAACAGCTTCACACTCTACTGGCATTTAACAAGATGAAAATGCCAAGGTCGTTCCAAATGTTTTTTTATCCCTCAAATCCTTTCCATTTCAATGGCGTGTTGATAACATTTGCACCATTTCATTAATAAACAGGAGTATTAATTACCAATTCAAAGATCCCACAGAAAAGAACAACTATCCAAGGAACAAAAAGCCATATTTACATAATAAAAAGCACTTGCATGAGATATGTCAAGTCGGTTCTATCAATGTATACAGTATCTTTGGAAATGAATTTTTTATAATAACTATAACTCATGTACTGTAACATACTGCTCCAACCCCCTTTAAAAATTAATATCAGGCTAATTGGTGAAAATTATAAACCCTTATATAAAAAAAAAAAATCATGCATTATGCATTTAATGATGCGTTCATGGATCACTCATGCATTCACTCATTCTGTACAGGGTCATGGGGGATTTAGAGCCTATCTCAGGGGACTAATCAATTACAGGGTATACAAGCACACACACACACACACACACACACACACATTATGGTCAACTTGGAAACGCCAATTCGCCTAATCTGCATGTTCTTGGACTGAGGAAACTGAAGCACCCTGACGAAACAAACCAAGCACAAGAAGAACATGTTAACGCCAAGCACACAGAACCAAAGGTGGGATTTGAATTATGGAGGTGTGAGGCCACAGTGCTAAATACTAAGCCACTGTGCCATGAATCTAAGAATCACTTTTTTTAAATGTCAAACATCTGGATTTTTCAGTAACCCAGCTTCAATTCAATTCTATGCATTTTTGCCTTATTGGTTTGTCTTGCTGTCCATGGGATACATTATATTCTTCTTCGATACCCCAGTTCAAAGGCATCAGCTCTTCTCTTATCTTGTTTTTTAGTTGTTTTAGTCTCTAATGTATATCATTTGACCAAAATACTCTGTCAAAGCTGACTTTCCCATTGCAATTCTTCAATCTATATGCAATAGAGTTGACAGCTGATGCTAGGAGGTTGAAGTTGTCGACCATTTTAATCTTTTCCCCATCAGTCTCAAATCTATCCACATTAGTTTTGTCGGTTGTCAATATCTTGGTCTTTTTTTACATTCAGCTGCAGTCCCATCTTTTGGCTTTCTTTTTTAACAGGTTTCAATAGTTTTTTTTCATGCCTTCTGCACTGTCTTCAATCAGGGTTGTGTCGCATATCTAAGGTTGTTTATATTTCATCCATCGACTTTTAAGCTTTTGCAGTTGTTAGCTAATCTGACTTCTCTAAAGTTTTTTTTGAATAAGCAGGGTGATAGAATGCAGCCTTGTCTGCCACCTCATTTAATCCTAAACCAATCTGTCACCATATTCTGTTCAGACTGAAGGTTCTTATTCAAGTTTTTGATCAGAGTTCTCAAAATTCAAACTATACCAGTTTCATTATTACAAGCCAAAGTTTTCTATGATCAACAAGGCTAAAGGTTTAGTTTATAAAGTAAAGGTATACACATTTATGGTTTTACTTATTATAAAATATTCCATAAATCATTTAATAAGAGCTGCATTACTGTATAAATGGTAAAAATTTCTTGCGACACAGTCCATATTTCCGCTCCATTGACTGTCCCTTTTGGCTTGGTATCCAGAAACCAATGTGACCAAATCACATTTCAATATGAGAACAGAACAATTCTTTTTTATTATTATTATTAATTTTAACAATTTAAAACTTGCTGCTAAATTATCTTTCTGCACTGCGTTGAAGTTTTTATACAGGGTGGGTGAAAATGAACTAGACAATATTTAATGGCTATAGAACATTGGCGAAATTTTTATGCAATATGGTGCACTAACCCATTTTGCACTTACTGTGCGTGTATGGTTAGACAATTATTTTCCAGGACGTTGGATGGGATGACGTTGACCTCATGAATGACCTCCTAGAAGTCCAGAATTCAGGAGGTTCTCAGCAATATCTCCTACTACCTCGTTCAGAAGACTGTACTGACGCTTTGAGGAAATTAGTTGACGCCACCAATGCCTATGCTAAAATTTAAAGATTTGCTTTCATTTTCCTATATAATAAAATACATGTACAATTTGTTTCAATACATTTGTATACAAAGTCATATAAAAAGTATACAAAGACTTTGTATACAAAGTCATAAAGACATGTATTGAACATGTGAGGAATCCAATCAGTGACACAACAATTACTGCGTGATTACTTTCTGCTTTCAAAAGGAATTAGGGAATTCCAATACATTTGTGAACATACTACCTTTAGACTTGCAAATAATCCATCCTGTTCATCCATCAACCATAGGTTATACAGTATGTATGTATATATATATATATATATATATATATATAGAGAGAGAGAGAGAGAGTGAGAGAGAGAGAGAGAGAGAGAGAGAGTTAATTGCATAATATATTGTATAAAAAAATATCTTAACCATATTATCATTGCCACTTTTAAATATCCATCACTACAGTGTTCCACTTGGGATGAGCCGGTGTTTTACGACAGCATTTTAGTCCCAAGAGTCCTTCAATCCAGCAGCTATTCTTATTTTAAATAGTATCTCATGTACTGGTCAATTATTCAGAGCCCCTGGACAATTCTCTCACTCAGGCTTGCACAACTGCATAACAAATTAAGTGTCCCTGTTGATGAACAGTATCTACTAGGCCTATCAGTTATATAACCTGCTTTAGGCAACCAAATTGTGATATACTGATGTGTCCTAATTGGACCAACTTCATAATGAACCAAAGCCAAAGTCTTTTTGGCTCAAGATACTGCAGAACTGCCGTTCCATCCAAATTTGTAATCAGGAGGCCAAGAATGTTAGTGTGGCAGGAAAAGGGAGAATTTGCTTAGCCAAATGGGAATATGATTAAGGGAAAGTATGTCTGAAAATGTCTGCATGTTGAGTGAGAGTGTGTTAAAATTTCACAGCTTTATGACTATTAAGATCAGAAAAAAATCTACAGATGAAAATGGTTTTAATCTACAAACAATTAAATTGTTTGTTCTGCTGTTTCCATTGCATTCTTCAGTATGCTTTCATTATCCCTCTGTTTAAAATTGTGTATGATGGGCTGTGGTGCCCTGGGTGTCCTGGTGCCTTTCTGTCATAGCCAGCATTGACTTCGTTTGGTGATTTGTGCTGAGTTGGCTTTTCTGGAATCTGCCCAGAGGGAATGACTTTGGGTGTCCATGATCCTGTCACCAGCTCACAGGTTAACAACAGCTCATTGGTTAACATTATCTGTGATAATGTGTTATTGTTATGTGGTGGAAATGTTATGCAAATTTTACTTTTACATAATTTTTGGACATTGACATGTATGTCAACAGTCATTACAGTATGTTACAGTATGTGTAAACACAAAAATCTATTTTTTTTTCTTTGTATAAACATGCTGTAAATTTTTTTCCTTTATGATGAAGATGGATGGATGGATGGATGGATGGATGGATGGAAGTAGTAATTTACTAAAGACCCTGCCCAGAAGTCAATCTTTTTATTTTGCTTACAATAGATTGTAGTGAACCACAGAACATCACAGCTTAAAGCATAAAGCACAGCCAGTGCTCTGTTGTTGGCTGTAAAAACAGCCCCAAACATGCTTTTTAAATCCCAACCTCTGAGAGAGTGAAGAACAGTGGGTAGCCATCATTTATTTATAGTGTAAATGTTCCGACAGGTATCCCTAAAGTTTTACTAGTATCTGTTGCTCATTTCATATCAGACTACTTTCTGAATGGGGGACAGGTGGCTGGATTTACCATTTCAGGGATGCCCCTTGTCCTGCATTCCGACTGGCTAGAGGAAATTATTACTTCAGTACTATAATTACTGCAGTGATCAATATGGTTCAAGTTATTTAACCCTAACTGATGCAGTGAGTAGCTTCTCATATCTTAAACAACCATGTCAGAAGACATATCCAGTGGTCCAGTGTAGTATTTTGAAAACCATATTTCAGTGAGGCTATTCAAGAACAAAAAATGCTAGGGAGCATAAAGAATAGACTATGGAGCATCAGAAAAAGGTCATGTGGTCTGATGAGTCCTGATTTACCTTCTTCCAGAGTGATGGGAGCATCAGGGTAAGAAAATAGTTGGATGAAGTCATGTCTTGCCTTGGGTTGCTTCTGTTGGTCTGGTCTAGGTTCAGGAACTTTATGAGCATATTCCAAGATGACAATGTCAGGAGTCATCGGGCTCAAATTGTGAAAGAGTTGGTTGTTCAGGGAGCATGAGACATCATTTTCACATGTAGACTTGTCTCCACCAAGCTCAGACCTTAACCACACTGAGGATCATTAGGCTCTGCTGACTTTACCTAGAGGTCCGATTTTCCCATCATCAATACAAGCTCTTGGAGAGAGCAATTAATAAGTCTATTAATGAGGCTTATTATTTTATCAAAGTTTATCAAAGCAATGCCACATAGTTGCAGCAAAAGGCAGTTCAATGAAATAATTGAAAGTGCAAGTTTTTGCTTGGCCAGGCAGTGTACAGTACATGTCACAGCTATGCACAGAGAGTGCATTTTTCCCTTATTGTGGCTTTTAAACTCGCAATTAAACCAATATATTACATGTTTTTAAGTCAAAGTCAACTTTATTGTTGATTCTGCTATGTGTACAGTACATACATATAGAGAATTGAAATTATGTTACTCTCAGTCTCCTTACAAATAACACTAAGTACAAAAAAAAAACCTTAAATAACACAAACTAAGACTAACACAGTGGTAAGACAATTGACAATTTTTTTGCAAAAAAGGACAGATAACATGACAGAAGGTCGATGTTGTGCAAAGTGGAACAGTTCAAATAAGAGTAGTGCAAATGAGCGTTTTTATTTTATTTAAAGTTTATTTAAGTTTACAGTTATTTACAGTTATTAATTGCTGGGCTAATGTACTGAACAGTCTAATGCTGCACAAGTGACAGGTGCAGGTGAGTGTATGTGAAATAGGGGAGTCTGTGTTCAAGAGTAACCTGTGTGTTCAGTTCTTCATTGCTGGGCTGAAGTAGTGGGCAGACCAATGCTGAAATATTTTATTAGACAACAAATATTTAATAAATAAGACAATAAATAAATAGACAATACATATTTAAATGTTTGATTCAAAAACTAGTATCACTATTATGTTTCAAGTATCTGATTTGTTAATTGTCCAGTAAAATTAGATTCTGTCTCAGCTTGGAATTTACTGTAGTTGTTTATCTAATTTCTGACCATACAGTACTTTGCCCTAAGGATTATTTGCTTATCCTCCTGGGAGTCACCTATCCAATTTTCTGCTACAGCATTTCTTGTCACATCAGTTTTCCCAACTTGCCTTGTTTACACACTGCTTGGGCCTTCCGATTTAAAAACAGTATCCAGCAGCATCATTTAACAATAAAAACTTGAAACTCTTACATGGTATCCTTGCATTTGCATCTAGGTATCTTGTGTAACCAGTGGTTAAATACCAATGTATAGTAGACACGCATTTTGTTTGCATCTATGTAGAGCAAATCTCTTCATTTTGACTGATTTTTGTATTTTGTTTTAATCAGCTACTGAATATTATCCTACTGTATGTTCCTGACTAAAGTTGTAAATTTGCATGTCTGTTCTTGAACTTAATTCTAACTCTGCTTATTTACAAGACATCTGCATGGGCCCAAGGAAAGAAAATGTGAGTTATTTGCACTCAGACCATCACAGTGCCCTTTTCAGTGAAGAGTTACAGGTACACTATCAACTATGCCAGCAGAGTTTTAATTAGAAAAGCCTTTACAAGCTGGAAAGCCTCTTGAATAAAAGCATCTAAATCATAGCAAGCAGACCACATAGCCACTTAGTATAAGTTATGCTAGATCAGTGTGTCCCAGTTCTATTTATTTACAGTAGTCCCTTTGTTTGGCTCATTTTAAAGTCCCAGAGAATATAGCTTTTCCAAATGTTTGTATGTGTGTTTTGTTATCTCATATGTCAAGTAAAGGTTGAAAAACACTACTAAAACTCTAGCTGAACTCACAGATCAGAACGATCTGAAATCTGCCTGCACTAAGTACAAAAAGGTAGTGAATGAGGAAAAGATTCCACATTTAAAAGTCACATACTGTATTGTTCAGAATTTCTGCTACTGTATGTATTGCCTCACACCTCGTTAGAAAGTGATCATGTCAGCATCACTAAAGAATGAATGAGTCAAAGATTAATATAAATTATTAAATAGAACATTACTTATTTTTCCACGTAGTCTCGCTGGTTGCAGGAATATGCGGCATATTTTAATGTTTCTACGGCTTGATAAATAACAAAAACTAAGGACTGAGAAATGCACATTAAGAAAAAGTGGCATTTATTTAAATTTTATTGTGTGTACAGTATGTGTTAATGAATCTAACAACCTACTGTAAATCAGGTGCATTAGAGCAACAAGACATGATTATACAGGATATATAATCTATGTAATGCTATGCATATGATTACAGGTAGTGTCCACATGCTTAGGCCACATCTGTGTTTTTTCTTTTCTTCTTTCCCTCAGCTGTATCAAATTTAAAAGAGATTTGACTTGCTGTGAGTGTTAAATCGTCCACAGGGAATGCAAGAGAGTAGAAGGAGGCGAAGCTTGGTTCATCTCTATTTTCCTTTGAGAGAGTCCAATCTTGGCCTTGACAGAACATTGGCAATCATTTCAGTACTTCAGACTGATGAACTCCGCAAGCAGAACGTGCGTCAACGGCAAGAGACGCTGTGATTGCTGGTCAGCCAGCTCACCAAGTGCACTCTGGGTAACTCCAATTTGTAAAGGCAATTTATAGCAAAGTTAATAACAGAAGCAGCAACAGTGCAATAACCAGACATTGATGGTACAGCTTGATAACAATAAATTACAGCTCATGTGCTTTGCAGGGTGTTGCTTCCCCTCTTTTTTTTTTTTTTTTTTTTTTACAGAAACACAAAAATGACCTGTATTTTAGCAGACCAGTGTGTTCCTATGTGATATTGGAGTTACCATGTAGGCATGAATTGAATGCAGTAATCATTTGTAATGTGGTGCTAAAAGCGCATAGGACAAATGTCACTCCACAGAGCAAGTCCTAAAATTTTAGCATATAAACCTTGGCACAAATCAACATTGGTTTCAGGTCATACAATTTTTTTTACAAGCTTTTCCAGGTTGCTATTGTGTTTCTATTGCTTGGTGACATGATCGTCCTTAGATAGATTGGATGCAAGTGTGCATATTTCTACAAAGGTAACAAGTCAATCGAGTAGTACTGTATATAGAAGTTTATACTGTATGCAGAACACTGCCTTTAGGAAAGTAGACCTGGAATGAAAAGGTAAAAATAAAAAATGATAAAATACCAGGCTTTTACTTTATGCCAATAAATAAACCACCAGACAGAGATGGAAAGTACTTTGTTACTATATTTAAGTAAAATTTCATCTGTCCAGGGTCTGTATGTCTGTGCATACTAGATACTTTTTCATGCACTATATTTCCTCAATTCAATTGAAATTGTTCTGATTAGAGATTCCAGCATGTGTTTATACAGACGCTGATCCGATAAAATGTGCATTTACAGTACATGCTCAAAAACAGCTTTAATCAGAATGTAACCTTTTTGACATGCACAAAGTGATTCTGTCCCCTGTGAAGTGTTTAATCTTCTATAAATATAACAGAGGAACAAGAAGAACAAGCAGAAAAAGTTTTGTAAAGGTAAATGCAGGTACAGTATTGTAGGAGTAGATTCCTGTGATCTTCTGTTTTAGCCCATACAGCTCAAAGTTTGATGTGTTGTGCCTAATATGGATGTTGGACCTAAATACTGGACCAGAATTTAGCATGGGCACTGAGCCAGGATGTGGCTAGGGAAAGTACTCAGGACTTGGCTGGGAAAATGGAACTGGACATATCATGGGCTTTGAGCCAGAGCGAAGCTTCAGAACTGGGCTGGGACTTGAAATGTGTTCCTAAATGCTGTAGGCACAAATCCAGAACTTAGCATGGACACGTGGTCGGAAGTTAAGATGGGTTTCTAGCCTGAATTTTGCTAGGTCTAGGACTTGAGACAGTCAATGCTACTTCATAGGCCTTCAATGTGACTGTGCTTTTGAGAACTGGTAATTCTCAAAGAGGTGAAATAAGAGAAATACCAGCACATCAGAAAGAGGCTGTGGTGCAGAACAAGCATGACATCCTCGAAGCAGGAAAGAAATCGGTGAGGCTAGGGTGCACGCTGCAAGCATAATGTCCTTGAAGCAGGGGTATGGATCAAGTGTAATTTTTTTTAAGCGACTGTAGGCAGCTTGGAATATGAAGTGCAGCTTAAAATATTATCTTAGACAGATGGTTCCTCATGTATGTTAGTTGGCTAGTTGATGTTTTTGACCTTCTCTGATGTCAAGAGAACTGTGGGCCTGCACTCTAGGGGTGCAGGTCCACACTATCCATCCAACCAAGTCCTTTTCAGGTTGACAGGACCATGCTATCCATCCAAACAAGTCCTTTTCAGTTTGACACACACAGACAATGGAGTTGGGCATGTTAAGTGAAAATGGTTTTCCCTTATGGTAAAAAGCAGTGGATATGACATTGTGAGCATTGTACCTCTTACTTGCTCCAGCACACCCAACCACAAACCCTACTGTCCATCAAGCGTCACCCTTTTTACCACCTTCAGGATTTTTTCTAACAGACACAGATACTGTTTTAAGTGATCTACACTCAATAACAAAATCATCAGCATGCTGCACTCATTACTACACTCCATTCAAATGTGGGTACAATGCACAGTCTCATTCACAATTTGAGAAAATTCAAGCATGTTGCCAGCCTCTGCTTGCCTAAAACAGAAGGCTGAAAAAAAGTCTGATAACATCAACAAGTTTACAGAAGCAGTTGTGGGATTTGTCAGGCAAACTTGTGGGTGATACCATCCAAGGAAAACACTGTCAGAATATTTCCCAAGAAGGAAGCTGTGGTGGGTAAAACCAGCAGTGACAAAAAAACTAAAAGAGTTTGCACATTTGTGTATAGTAGGGAGATTATTATTTGGACTGCGTAAACATTGTCTTGTGGAGTCATACCCCTACAGCAGTGGTTCTCAACCTTTTTTTGCAGTGGGCCGCACTATGTCCAAGTTCAAGTCTCACGGGCCGCACATTATTTACATATGACGTCATCAACGCTCAATAACCAGATATTATGCATCTAAAATTATTACAATTAGATGTATTATTATCATTAGAGAGTATAATTCTACTT
>JAQMYL010000019.1:14906267-14919103 GCA_030014365.1 Clarias pachynema
TTTGGGTGGCTAGAATTGATTATCTGCATTTACAGTACTGTGCATTATTTACTATTGGAAAATGCCTTTCGCAATACAAAATTTCTCCTTAAGAACTCGCCTCCGGAACAGATTATAGTTGTATGTTGAGGTACCACTGTACTGTTTATAAGTAACTCTTGTGGATAGATATTCACACAAAAAAAATGAATCTTAGTGGAGAACTTGTACTTTTGTATTTAAAATACACTCTAGAGCACATAGTTGGTACTTCAAGTTGAGTAAAATTTTGGTGTGGTTTCAGTTTAAGAAGCCAAAGTGTTCTCCTTTATGAACGCACATTGTTTTTTAAGATATAATTTCCTATTCAGCTGAAATCAAAACGACTAAATTATGAAATATCCCCAGCTTTAAACACATTCTGGGATCAATTCACGTTATCCGAATGTGAACCCTGCAGGATTGATCATTATGTTAAATAATGAAAGAATGCAGACTGGAGGAGTATTAAAGTAAGTGGTTTGGGTAAGTGAAGGAAATTCACTCTGAAATGAAGGAAACTTTTTTCCCCCCTCTGTTTATGACTTCTCTGAGTTAGGAGCAGATGGCAGCATTAAATCCTAATGAAGACAAAAAAGACTGATATTAAAACTGCAGTGGCTGTTCATATGTCAACGTGTCTCAATAAGATACCCAGCAAGAGATCAGCTACATGAAGCACAGCAGGGTAAATATTACTATGTAAAATTAAAACACAAACTTTAACATATAAGGTCCTTACAGCACAGGTAGTGATAAAAAAAGCCAAGAGACCGAAATTACACCCATTTAGTGGGCAAAACCATGCAAATTTTATTTTTACTGCCAATATCACTTTGTCACCATCGCACACCACCCACTAATGTAACAATGCCTACATTCATTATCATTCATTTTTATTCCTAATGATTATTTCATTATTATTATTCGTTCATCTTCACTACAGACATGTTACACAACTGTCTCTCACCTTCAGAATGTAAAGCACTGAGACAAGTATTCCACTGCAACAATTAACATGTCTTAAAAACCCCATCAGTGAGGTTGTCACACTTTATATCCATGACACTATTAAAGATGTATGTGTATGATCGAATCACAAGACACTGATTAACCTTTACTAGGATAGAGCAATGGCTGATAATAATACTTTTATGTCTGGTAAGGTGTCAAGTAATGAGATGCATTTAGTAGTTTCATGTGGCGGCACGGTGGCGTAGTGTTTATCACTGTCGCCTTGATTCTCCAGGTTCCAGGTTTGATTCCCACCTTGGTTTCTGTGTTCATGGAGTTTGCATGTTCTCCTCAGTGCTTGGTGGGTTTCCTCCCACAGTCCAAAGACATGCAGAGTACGCTGATTGGCGTTCCCAAATTGGTGTGGTGTGTGAATGTGAGGATGGATTGGCACCCTGTCCAGGTGTACCCCGCCTCATGCCCAAAGTCTCCTGGGATATGGTCCAGGCCCCTGCAACCCTGAACACAGAATAAAGTGGTATGTACAATGAGTGAGTGAGAGTAGTACCTTCATTGTGTTATGATGAGTTTATTTGTATATTATGCTTTGTTTCTGTCTCTGCTTGTGTCTCTCCTCGTGGTGCGATGGTCATTGAATGTTTCATGTCCCACCCACAACAATTGTTTCGGGCAATATGTCGGTTGCTCACCTGCTCTACCTTTGTTGAATCTGCCTCCTGTCTGATGATTGGTTAACCAGAAGACCCAAGGACCTACTTAAGCCCTTCAGGCTACAGTGCTGCAGACTAGTGATGAGAGGTTTAAATCATTTTAGTGACTTTGTTCTATGAATCTCGTTCATCAAAATGAACTACTGTAATCTTTTTTGAGTCATTTAGTTAATTTAATTCTTTTGATCAGAAATAAAACAAAATGTTACTTTTTCAATAAACAGACCCCCAACATGTACATACACATACACATACATACACAAATTTTGGCTGTAGTTCCAGTAATGAAAATATTACAATGCAGATGAGGACATATTATAATAAACAGAATGAGCAGCTCACCTTTCACATCTTCAGCATCTTCACATCTTTCACATCCGAGTCGTTCGTTCTTTTGAATCTATTGCACTGCATAGCATCTATGGGAGTTGCATGACAAACAAACAAACGATTCGGACAAAAAGACTCAAAGGTAACTACTCATTTCTGTTTCCTGTACAGTACATTACCTACAGATGGTTTGCGATGCTTTGCTCATGTGCGCCCAGTAGAAAATGAACAAATCACTCTACGAGACTACTTGTTCTTCTGAGTCATGTTAAAGACTTGTTCAAAAAGAACGAATTATTCATGAATGACCCATCACTACTCCAGATCGTGCCTTCACTTGTTATACTGTGATTGCTATGGAAGAGATACTGTGCATTACCCCTTGCTATACTTTTGTAACTACGCTCTGATATCCTCCTTGTGTTGTTGATTGGTATTTGATAGACTTTCCATTTGCGACCATATGCATGTTTTGACTGCGTTTTTTGACTTGACCTTCTTTGGTTTGGTTGCTTTGGTTTTGTAAATACATTTTGTATACATTTGTACATAATTTTGTATATAGTGGCTTAGTAGGAAGTAAAAGCCATTTTGTTTATACCTTATTTTCCTGTGGTTGTGGTTAGTAAGGGAGTAAAGGTAGCGTTTATGTATTTCTGTTTATTTTCTTTTAGTGAAGCATTAAGTACTTCACTTTGCGACTAGCTAGAGGGAATTTTGTTTATTTTTTTGGCCTTGAGTCAGAGAGAGAGAGAGATACCTTCTAATTGGTTAAAGTTAGATGACGAGGTTTTTCCTAATGTTATGTACAGATTACAGTATGTGAAACCTCTTTCTTCAGTTCTGCACTGGAGCCACACAGTCAATGCTGCTAATAAGAGATAGCATGAAATAAGTATCAGATGCAACTACATACCTACTTCATCACACCTTTTCTTTCAACAGCTTTGTCAAAATGCTTAGTAACTCAAACCACTTATGTGGTTTCTGACATTTTATCACTCTAATATGTATAAAATTATGGTTATTTCAGAGCTAAAAACAGTAGTAGAAGCAATACTCAAGACGGAACCACTTTCTTCCTCAGCACATAGATCATTAGGAGAAAGAGAGCGTGGGCTTCAGTCTGAAGATGGAATTGTATGAAAGATGAGATTATTTCCTGTGAGGTTACAAAGACAAGCAGTGTTTTTGAGGTAAGCGTACTGTATAACATCTTGACATGCAAATAATCAGCTGGAAGCTATGCGCTTGCCGTTCTTTTTAGCCACATTAGCCTCATAGCTTCAGTGCGAAAACTAGTGATTTATGTACATGAGGTATGGATCTGCACCGGGGCTGGATTCCCACATGACCCAATAACAAAGTTGCAGACATGGAACATTTTTACTTTCGAGTAGGCGGTTTTGAGATGAAGATTGCAGACAGAGAAAGGGATAGCAAGGAACCTATTTCTGTTTCTAAATGTTCTATTGCCTCACAGTTCCAAAGTTGGCAAATTCACCTGGGGAACTACTGGAATCTAATTCCTTTGTTTGTGTTCCCATTTCTTTTCTAATTCGAGTGAACTGGTTATTTTGCCAGGCATATGTTATATCTTAATTATACCTAAAATGTGTAATTGTTTTTTCTGTTTTCTTTGTATATATTTGGAGACATGGATTGATTTCTTAATCAGTGTTTGTTACACTATACGGGCTGAGCATAGTCCTTTCCTGAATCGTATTACAAAACCATGTTTTGGCATTAAATAGACACACATATATACTATGTGTGTGTATATATACACACACAAGAAACGATGTTAGACATCAGTTACAATTGCGCAGACATCATACTAAGCAATTTTTAAGTTTCTTGAGAAATTGCCAGGACATTGTGGACTGCTGATCCAGCTCTTCCAGCAGAAAGAGCTGTAAACAAAAGTGGGGGGAAGCAAGGAGGCATTAGAGCTAGGCTGAAGCTAAACCCACATTAACTATCTCTGTTAAGCATTTCTGCAAATGTACAGTCTCTGGTGAAGAAGGGCAGTTTCGGATAACATTGCATGAACAGATTATGGAATGTAACATGATTGTTACAGAAACACCTAGCAGCGCCATTGAGCTAAAGAGTCACAGTATATTTAGATCTGACGAACTCTGTCACCACATGGTATGGCAGATACATTAAAAATAGGAAAGACTTGCAAGGAGTGGTGCAAAGCACTCAACACATCATTGGCACCCAGCTACAAGAGAATGTTCATCTCAATAGGTTAGACCAACCAAGTCACAAACTGTTTGACTGCCTTTCAACCAGAAGAAGGTACAGAAACAATCACACCAGAAAAAGCAGGTTCAAGATCAGCTTCTTTCCTGGTACTATTACCCTGCTGAACTATGTACTACACCATTATCTATCTATCTATGAGGTGGTATCAAAAGTTTTGAATATTATTAGACTATTGCAGTCTGTCCCCTGGGTAAGTAATCTTGATGCACAATGCTGTGAATGTCGAAAAAGACGATGGACATACACTTGGACAAGCTGCATACCTGTCTCAACTATTTTGGTCATTGAGATGATGTGAAGACTGTTACTTCATTTCAGGGTTGTACCCATACACCCAAGTTTCGTCACCGGTAATGATCCTCGACATGAAGGACTTCCTTTTGTTCCAGGGTCAGCAGCCTGGGGGCAAACTTGGCAGCAACAAGGTGCATGTTCAACTCACATATGAGTGTTGCCTTGACTGTTCTGTATGACACACCGACAATGGCAGCAAAGTTGTGGATTGTTTTCTGACGATCATTATGAACAAGTTGACGAATGGTTTCAACATTTTGGGGGGGTTGAGCTCGTCGAAGGTCTTCCTGATCTCTCATCATCTTCCAATGATGTACTGAACGACTCATGCAGCTTTGCTGTAAACTTGCTGAATTATGTCAAATGTCACTGTGGCAGATTTGCAGTTTCATGCAGAATTTTACATTCACTCTTAATTCTAACTTGCTGTCCATGATAAAATTACAGACATGGTAACGCACGTTGTCAAAATTAGACCAGTTGTACTCCTCATGATGTACACAGAAGTACTGTATGTCTTTTGGCACACTGACTTATGAAGGTCATTGCTGTTCTAATGTTCTAGTCTTAAAACTAGTCTTAGTACCACCTTGTATCTATCTTTATAATGTAGCATAAACCATGTGTTTGTACTGTAGCTAGCATAGGTTTTGTGTAACCGACAGCCTGGCCAAAAAATAATTTGCCAGGGTCAAATTATTGGCCTGCACCAAGCAAAGAAAACAACTAAAGAAAATTTTAATTACTTGAATTTGGTTAAAAAATACTGTTCAATAAATTAATGTTAGGTATGAATGTATTAGTCCTGAAAAATGCTTTTACATTTCTTTCTGAAAATTAATCATCTACTGTACTTTACGCATCAGACAAGTTATTTTTCCGACAATTGACAGATACATTGTTTCACTGTATCGTGATTCAGTGAGTCAGGAGTTCATGTACACTTATGTTGAATATAAACAGCTTGGAAAATTCCAACAAAAAAAAAGGTCATGGCTTTAGAAGCTTCTGATAGGCTAACCAATACAGTATTATTTGAGTCAGTTGGATGTGTACCTGTGAAAGGATTTAAAGGACTAATGTCAAATTCTTTGTTTGTCATCATGGGAAAAAAATAAATAAATAAATAAGCCAAAACCTCAGAAAAAAATAGTGGATTTCCACAAGTCTGGTTCATCCTTGGGAGTATTTTCCAAATGTCTGCAAGTACCACTTTCATCCCTACAAACAATACACAACATATGAACACCATGGGACCACACATCCATCACACCTCTCAGGAAGGAGACATGTTCTGTCTCCTAGAGATGAATGTACTTTGGTATGAAAAGTACAAATCAATCAACAGCACAGAACCTTGTCGTGACACTGGAGAATACGGGGAAAAAAGTGTCCACAGTAAATCAAGACTGATATCGAGAGGCTGCTCAGCAAAGGAACTGCTCCAAAACTGCCATAAAATTGAACCAGACTACATGTTTGCAGCTGCACATGTAGACAAAGAGTTTACTTGATAGAGAAATATCCTCAGGACTGATGAAACTAAATTTTAACTGTATGGCCATAACGGCCATCGTTATTTTTGGAGGAGATTAAGGGAGGCTTGCGAGCTGAAGAACACCATCCCAACTGTGGGCAGAACTGAAAAAGCATGTGCGAGCAAGAATGCCTAACACCACCAGGTCTGTCAGGAGGAATGGGCTAAAATTCGAGCAACACGTTGTAAGAAGCTTGTGAAACATTTGACCCAAGTTCAACCTGAAACATTTGTCCCAAGTTCAACTATTTAAAGCCAATGCCATCAAATACTAACTACGTGTACTAAAAACATCCTTTTGCACACTGCACTTTATGGACTTTTCTCACACCCGACATTATAGTCCATTTATGGACATTATGCATTTGTACATTCATGCACATTTGCAATCACCCTGGACATTTCTAGACAATTATACTTCATTTTATTTTGCACACTTCTGGTCATTTCATTTCATTTTTGCATACTTTCTAGACATTTATATCCATTTAATTTTGCATACTTTTGCACATTTTCCATATTTCCATATTTGTACAGCCATTATTGTGTATATTTTGTACAGCTAAGTTTTTTAATATTATTTTTCATATCCCATATTTTATATTTTGTTCATTTTCTTTGCAGTTTTTCTATATTCTAGAAAGAAGATTTTTATATTTTATTCTTTATTGTATTCCCTCATTTATTTTTATTGCTTTTGATAATTAAAATTTTAGGGTCACGGGCGGGCATATAAGCATTTCACTGCATATCGTACTGAGTATGACTGTACAGTATATGTGACAAATTAAATTTAAAAAAATTTAATTTGTACATACACTTATGACTTACTGAGAATATGATGAAAGAAATAATCTACTATTATTTGGACATTTCACTGTCTTAAAGTAAAGTAGTGATCCTAACTGACCTAAAACAATGAATGATTGTTTTCATTCATTCATTCATGCATTGTCTATAACACTTAGTCTTATCCTATACAGGGTCGTGTGGACTAGGATCCTATCCCAGGAGACTTGCACATTGCGGGCATGGCAGGACACACACTGTGGGCAATTAACCTAATCTTCATGTCTTTAGACTGTGGGAGGAAACCAGAGTACCTGAAAGAAACCCACCAAGCACGAGAAGAACAGGCAAAAAGCTGAGTTTATATTTATTTGTCAAAAGTGAAAAAAAAAACAAAAAAAAAAACATATATCAAAAACATATTAAAACATATATACTATTGTGATTCTAATATAAAAAGACTAAACCACATAAGCTTTAAAGAAGGACTGGAAACAGTAAGTCAGAAACAATTCAGAAGAATGAACTCTCACAAAAGGAAGATAAATTGGACGTGTAAGAGATCAGTTAAAGCAAACACCTGACAGAAAAAGAGCAAAATGGAAGTGCTGGATCAATATTTACAGTGTAAAGTAACAGGGCTGCATTTTCAGAGTGCTGACAGCGGCAAGTCGGCACCTTAACCCCCCTCTACCACGCTAATTAAGCTAAGCACAAATTAGTTTAATATGCACAAGATGTCTAGACTCATTAAACATGAGACCTTGTGTTGGGAGGAGCTCTGAATAGAGAGAGCGAGAGAGAAGGAGAGACAAGAGACAGAAAAGAAAAGAGTGAATCAAACGAGGGAGGGGGAAAGGAAGAAAGGAAGGAAAACATCATTAGGGAAAGAAGAGTTAAAAAAGAAACCAAATATACTCGATAGAAAGCAAAGCATTGTGAAAATGAGAAAGACAGACAGTAAGAAGGAAAATGATGCTAGCGAGGGAGTGAGAGTGTGAGAGATAGAGAGAGACTTAATATAAAATAAAAGGAGGAGGAGAGCATTAGGAGAATAAGGAAGGAAAGAAGGAAGGAAGGAAGGAAATAGCATTAGGAAATGAGGAATAAAAATATAAAGCATTGTTGGTAGAAAAAACTAAACAATATTCTATATATATATATATATATAGTATATATACTTTTTATATACATACTCGATAGAAAACAAAGCATTCTGAAAATGAGAGAGACAGAAAGTAAGAAAGAAAGAAAATGATAAGGAAAATGATGCTAGAGAGAGAGAGAGAGAGAGAGAGAGAGAGAGATCACCAATTTAACAATCTTGCTGTCATTGTCAAGCTCTCACAGCCTCAAGAAGCTCTATACACATTTTCTCTTCCCTCCATTTGTGTGTGTGTGTGTGTGTGTGTGTGTGTGCATGTTTTTTTCTGGCTGCTGCTCCTGGACCCCTCATGAGAACATATGACAGAGTGCGTAGAAGAGGCCACCAATCTTACAGCCTCCCTCCTCACCATGCTCCCTGTCTCTCTCTCTCTCTCTCTCTCTCTCTGTCGCTCTCTGTCTGTCTCTCTCTTACACACACATACACACATTGAAATATCACATGACACCCCACACATCCGCACCCACCTTTGACGTACCGTACTGAGCGGTGAAAATACCATCCTCCAATTTTTTTTTTTATCTACATCATGTACAAGACAACAAAGTCATCTCTCTCTCTCTCTCTCTCTCTCTCTCTCTTTTTCTCTCTCTCTCTCTCCTGCGAGAACGAAAACCCAGGCTGGTCAGAGACCGTGTGAGAGAAGATGAAAGGAGAAACCATTCATATTATTTAATATTGTTATTTATTAAATAGATAGTATTTTTTATTTTGTACAAATGTTGGAATATTTTATGATAATATAGAGAGAAAAAACAGCAGATAAAGAATAAATCAAATCAATAAAGGGAGAAGTAAAGAAGAAAAAGTTAGATAATTTACAGAGAAGAAAAGGAGAGAATATGAATGATAAATAAAAGGTAGAGACAATGTAATAAAATGAAAGAAAGAAATCCGAAATAAAGAAGGAGATGAGACAGATGGAGAAACCGATAAAAAACTCATATATGCACAAGATTTTTTTTTTTAAAAGAGCAGAAAGAAGTCGGGGAAAGACTGAACGGATACTTAAATACACATGCACGAGAGAGTGAGTGAGTGAGATAGAGGGAGAGCGAGACAGAGAGAGAGAGCTCTGTCAGTAAATTACACCACCCCCTTTTTTATAAGGTAGCGGTGCGAGACTGATTTCCCCCCCCTTTCCTCTCTGTGTGTCTCTGTGCGCTTTATTCTGATCATGGCTGAATTATTCAGCAGCCCATTAGGGTTGAAGAGAGTGAGTAAGTGTAAGAGAGAGAGAGAGAAAGAGGGGATGTGTTTATATTTAGTGATGTGTGTTGACTGTGTTGACAGCTCACTTTTGAGGCGCTGTTAACACTTCTGACAGGGGACGAGTCGACTACAATTAGTGGCTAAGAGAGGAGGGGGAGGATTCCTCTTCAAGCATCTCTCCCTCTTTTTCTCTCCCTCTCTCCCTCTTTTTCTTTCCCTCTCTCTCTCTGTGATTCATGGTGTCACAAAAGAATGAAAGGGTCTCATTTGGCTCTAATCGCTCGGTGAAATATAAATTCTTTGAATGTCTCCTTGGCCTAAACAATTATCATCAAACACTCATCATTATGAAACATTAATTCAGATGTCACTTTATATCTGAGTCAGATTTAAGACTCGAGCATTTATACCACAGCGATGTAAAATTCTCAATTAATTGCAATAACAGCAAGTTAGAGCATGAATCACAGCTGTATATTAATGCCTTGATTGATTCTTTAAAACCATTAACATTAAAACCACCTAGGTGTTTTGGTTCCCCTTGTGCTGCCGGGGTGGCTCTGGCCCCTGGTGGCGTGGCTGGATGGGACCTCTGGAAGTGTACTGTGGTGCGTGGCTCTCTTGATCGGGCTTGTTAGTCTAATGCATTCCATGATCAGTGTATCTATTAAACCAACTTAACACTGGGACTAAAAATGCAATCACTGATGTCATTATTTAGTTAGTTAGTTAGCTAGTTAGGTAGGTAGGTAGGTAGGCAGGTACTGTAGGTACTGTAGGTAGTTTTTTCCATAGTGCTAACCACTATGCCACCTAAAAAAAAAAAAAACAGTGGAAAAAAATAGAGAGACCAAGAAAAAGCAGGAGAGTGGTGGAAAATTGCAGTGGTAAAAAAGAACAAAATGAAAAGAAACTTGAGAGAAAGATGAGAGACATAGCTACAAGCTTTGCTTATTGTTTCTTTTAATAAAAGAAAAAAAAGAAAAACATATAATGAGTAATAAAACTAGTTTATCAATGATATAACATAAGTGATAACAGACTCTATCTTGACAAGATTAAATATAACTCTAAACTTTAAAAATGCATGATGTGTTATGTGGTAACAATTTAAACATTGTAATTGTTGATAATCCCTGTGGTATAGGTGGAATAACACACTCTGGATCATGCTGTTATACCTAAATAACACACTTCACACTATCGCACCATCTCGGTAAATGTTAATCCTTGCATAATAGCAAATTACAGGTTTTATGCTTGTTTAAATGCTTTATTGTTTCCGTAGTAACATCTCTTTCATAGAGACTGGTGTTATAGAAGGAGAAGTAAGGTATCCACCAGAAAAATAAACTTCAGGACAGATGAGACAATTTTTTTTCAATTAGAAATGCATTGTTTATTATACATGTGTTTAAATATGTATCCTTTAGAAATAGTTTTAATATGTTACTTTTTTTGCTCTTGATTCCACTGCATCAATGATATCAGTACTGTATGATTTGAAACAACAACTTACTGTAAATGAGTCATGGTTAACCAACAAAATAATACCATGTTCAAAAAAATGTTCATCCCAAACCTCCACCACTGTATGATATTTTATTGTCTTCCAATCTTAGCATGTGCATGTGGGATCAGACAGTCAGAGATCTTTTCATTTCCTAGACAGAAAAAGCACACCCACTCTATTCTGTGAACTGATAGTACCTTAGAGCCGAGACATCAATATTTAAAGAAAATGCATTCTCAGCTATAACACTCAGACCGAAGCAAGAAGCACACTTTAAATCTCTTCATTTTAAGATTTAATTACAATTTATCTCCTTTTTTTATTGACTAGGTAATAGGCAACTTTACTCTCTTACAAGATATTAATAAAATGCACTTGGAGAAAATGTTGAAGGTACTGCACAAGGGTTGTTCAGAATGGAAAGTTTCACAAGTGCAGCTCGTGTAACAAGATATATAACTATGCTTTTATCTAATGTCTGACTTTAATCCTGGCATACCGTATTTATATTTTTGTTTAAAAAGAATATGACTAATGCTGATAGTCTACAAATGCCAGACTTCTATGTGCACTGTGTGACGAAAATACAAGTTACTTGGCTCTCCTGTACAGAAACTTAAATAAGTAGATTTTACTAGGGCAATCAAATATATAGTCTTTATAGGATAATATGCAGGACAAGTAGCTAATAATTAGTTATCATATTTAAACTCTTTACTAACAGGAGCCAAAGATTATAGTCTCCTGGTGATACTTATCTTTCCCTGAGAAACTTACAGGAAAGACTATGTTTAATGCATGAATGTAATCACAAATCATAAACTGATTCACACAAATGTTCACACCCCAAGTGCATGCACATTTAACATATGACGACATGACACTTTCTCCCAACTACATTGTTGATATATCCTTGAACGATCCTTATATGAGGACCATTGGGTATTATTCTTTTACCAAACATTCTTTTCTCAGTGTACACAACAGTAGAGTATGTGTCTCAGAAGGTTAAAAAATGACTATTTTTTATTCCATGACTTCTCCTTTTATACTTCTCAATGTGGTGTGTGGGTGATGACAGTGTGGGTGATGGACTGGCGCTGTCCCTTCAGCACCCACCCAGAAGGCTGGCAAGCAGCGAGATAGCGTTTGTGTGACTGTACCAATGGTACAATACTGAGACATACTGAGACAATAGTTTCCCCACCCCCTAGCTCAAGCTAGCTGCCGGGCTTAGCATGTTCAACATTGAATTCCACAGAAAGAAAACCAGCATGTTTTTTGTGCAATATTTTCTTTAACTTCACCATACACTGCAAAGAGACCATGGTCTGTTACCTAAATAAACTGTCCTCCCTGTTAAATATTAGGATAGTTCTATGACCCGTTTTATTGCTATAGCTTCTCATTTTAATTCTGGTCTTGTGTAGCTTTTATATATTGATATTGTGTCTATGAAACGTAAGTTTGTAATGAGCTCAATTCTATGTATTTAATTAGTTTAGCCCAAGAAGTTTACCTTTATTTACCATTACGCTTAATTTAATTGTTGTTTACATGCATGGATCTTTTTTTTTTTTTTTAATGTGGCTGCATAGTTTTTCTTGTGGAGTAAAAGCTTCCTACTTACATAAAGGATGGGCTGCTCTTCTCTATTTAACCCTTGAAAAGGAACATGCCTGAGCCCATTTCCAATGCATCTTTGTGGAAAACGGAAGGGCTTTTCAAAGTCAGGCATACAGAGCACGAGAGGGCTGTTGAAAGTTATTTCCAGGAAATGGTTGTATATTATATTTGTCTTTGATGTAGTTGTTTTTCTTTAAAAAAAAAAAAAATATATATATATATATATATTAAATATATATATATATATTACATACATCGGTGTATATACTGTATACAGTACAGTATATATATATATATATATATATATATACTACCGTTCAAGTTTTAGAACACTTTCTAACTCCATGATGGTTCCTGATTTTTATTTCTTTCTACATTGTAAAGGAATGCTGA
>JAQMYL010000019.1:14930684-14943979 GCA_030014365.1 Clarias pachynema
TGATAACAGCTGTGCATCTTTAACCATGCAATGTCCTATTCATCATGTTCATGTGTTTGTCAGTGGCCAAATACAGTATGTCTCCAGACCTGAACTCTATTGAGCACCTGTAGGGCATCCTCAAGCGGAAGGTGGTGAAGCACCATGTGCTTAACATCCAGCAGCTCTGTGATATCATTATATGGTGGAGTGGAAGAGGTTCCAGGCAACAACATGTGCAGCTCTGGTGAAGTCCATGCCCAGGAGGATTAAGGCCGTGCTACTGTAGATAACAATGGTGCTCACACAAAATATTGACACTTTGGCCACAGTTTTGACATGTTCACTGATTTTCGTTGCCAGTTATTTAGACAATAAAGTCTGTGTAATACTATGTATGTATATGTATGTGTGTGTGTGTGTGTGTGTGTGTGTGTGTGTGTGTTATACATTATTACATTATACTAAGGCATTGTTGTAGTATTTTGCACTGTGACACTGTTGCAGTACTAAATGTAAATGTAGTGACTAACAAGAATGTTGGGCATTTAGCTAGCAGTGTTTTTTTTTTGTCCACAAGAATAATATATTAATTCAGCAATGGAATGTCTGTTTTTTAATGTACAGTATAATAATTCTGTGCTTTTAATACCATAAGCCACAATGCCATATAATACCTAATTTATGCAACTTTTTTATGTCTCTCTCTTTTTTTTTCTCTTTTTTTTTTTTTTTTTTTTTTTTTTTTTTTACCAAAACAAAAAAATACAATTATTATCATCTAGTACATCACATTCTCTTTAATTATCCCTAATAAGGCATCGGCTGAGCTTTGCTGATCTGTTAATATTTATTACATATTATATGGGAGAGTAGCAGAGGGTATTATTTCTTGTGCTGGAACAACATTCACATGCTCTGTTGTTTCAGTACAAGATGCCATGTAAATGAGAACATGAATCCAGAGAAAGGGAGGATCCACCATTAGAGGAAGAAAAGGCTGTAATAGAGGCTCACGGGACCCTTTTCTGACACACAGTCATAGCTGAGTGGACGAATGTGCTGTAAGTCCCAGCATCCTGACCGCATTTTATTCTTCTCATGAACCGCAGCAGTGTGTCATAGCCACTCAAGTGCAGAGAAACTTGTCATAGCAGAGCTGTGGCTGAAGATAAAAGACACGAGTCAGTGTGTTACACAGAGTTTGTCATTCATCTGGACCACAATGGACACAAACTCCTCCAGCAAGCCAGCAGCAATACCTCATACGCTAGTGCCCTTAAAAAAATAATGTGTAGAATAATAACCGGCTACAGTATACGGAATGTCCGGTGAACAAAATAAAATAGCCTTAAAACAACCTTCACCTCAATAAAAATGCATGGAATGCAAATCATACAAGAACCATAGCTTTGATCTTTCATCACCCCATATGTCTAGCTAGCTACAGCTACTACTATTAGTTGCGTTAAATAGTTTGCTAGCTAGTTAACTATCGCAGCTAGTTAACTATTGCTAGCTAGTTAACTATCGCAATTTTACAAATGCTTGCATTTGTAAAATTACACATGAGCAGGTTTTCAAGTAGGATTTAAGTCTCAACATTATGATATATAAAAAATTTTTAGCATATTCGACATTAGCATAGCATGCAGGTTGTGTAGTACTCCTCAGGATACCTGACATCATGTGCTAGTTAGCATGTCTGACATGTTTTATATTCAATACAATACACCTCAAAATATTATCAATATTACTAATTTCCAACACTATTAGAAAAGACATGCAAATGAAGTAAAATATTAAATAAATAGACATTAAACCTCACTTAACCTTAATTAAGTGACCTTTATTCCTCCTGGGCGGCACGGTAGTGCCCTCCAGGGTCCGGGTTCGATTCCTGGCCAGGCTCGATTCCCGTCTCTATGTGCATTGAGTTTGCATGTTCTCCCCGTGCTTGGTGGGTTTCCTCCGGTTAGTCTAATTGGCATTCCCAAATTGCCTGTACTGTAGAGTGTGATTGAGGGTGTGAGTGTGTGTGTGCCCTGCGATGGATTGGCACCCTGTCCAGGGTGTACCCTGCCTCATGTCCTAAGCCACCCATGGTGCTATGTCTTAACTAAATCATGCACAAAATGAAAAAAACACACACACACAAAAAAATCTGTGAACTCGCTTTGTTTGACTTTCCACAGACGCGAACAAGTTTTAAGTGCATATGCTTCAGATGCCGGTGCAAATTTCTTGCAAAATTCACTTCTTAAGGAAAAAATTCACGAGGCGGGACCTCGTATGATGAGGTACCACTGTAATAATTAGCCTAACAGTGCTATCCGTCAAAATTGTACAGTACGCCCGCAAATTGAGCTCATGGGTAACACCACTAATTAAGAAATTAATTTGGATGGAGAAGTACTGAAAAAAAAAAAAAAAATTTTTAACCATTTTAAACCCATCTGTAAAATCACCAGCAGCCATTCAGGAAACATTTAATTTTTGTTAAAAAGTATTAAGTTCTACAGTCAGAGGCAGAAGGTCTACAGTATTTACTCTGTTAGTACGTACATACAGTTTTCACCTACTGTTTATTAGTGGATACTTTTTACTTTTACTCCACTACATCCTACTACAAATATCTGTACTTTCTACTTCACTACATTTGTGCATTGAATTACATAGCCAAAGTGGTGCGTACTGTAGCATTTAAAGCAGTAATATTGGCATCTGCTGATTATTATACATGATTGTGTGTTTTGCCTTCCCTCTGTAACTCCCTCTGTCAGTCATGTAAACAGGTGTTTGAAATAAGAAGCAGAGCTGATTTAACACAGTGAAGAAAATAGCACATTCACGATTAGGAAGATATGAATGAAAAAAAGTGAGATTCTTTTATAGAATCTTAAACGCTAATACAATCTTATTACTTTTGATACTTTATGTAAATTTGAAGGTAAGTCTGCTTTTGCTTTAGCAGATACTGTATGTACTGTAAATTGAAGATTTTTTTACCTGTGATATTTCTTTTTTTATTTTGCAATAATAGCCTGTTATGTTAAGTAAATTGGATTACATTCCTTCATACAGTGGAAATGTATAGTGTTTTAATAGTATCCTCAGCTCTACAAAATAATAATAAACAGCAAAGTCAATATGAAACAGTATATAAGTAATGGAATATAATATTCTTCTTCCACAACAGTATACTTTCAAACAGTACAGGAATGACACTTTCTGAAGTGATTAACCTTGCTTTAAAGAAGAAAAGACAAGACATGCTTTCAAAGTGATAAAATATTGTAGGTGGGAAATGACATCAGAGAGATCACATTCATTGCAATTCTCCTGTAATGTTTCAAATCTGAAGGACGATCACTGTTAAAGCAAGACCAAAAGCCATCAGGAAATCAATTACATGAGAAATGCAAATATTTTGAAGTGGTTTGAATTTGTGATATACAGTACTGTTTATACTGTATGTTAAAATAATATATAAATGGTAGTAGTAAACAAAATTATGAAGGAGAAAGTAAGAGAAACTAACAAAGTTAGGATATGCTAAAGGAAGAAATGTCTCTTCCCAGCTACACATTGTTCTATATTAAATAAATATTACACAACGGTTTAAGTGAGATGGCACCATGGGTAAAAGTAGGCCAGTACAGGGTGGTACTGTCTACCACTAAAAGATTCAGTGGTTGTATGCGGTACAGGAAAGAGGGAAGAGCAACTGCCCACAAAAACCCACATCACAAAAACACACATTAAAACCAGTCACAGAATCACTTTCAACAATGAATGACATCTGTTAATGTTATGTCATCTTAAACAACACTTTGCCTCATTAGCAACTGCTTCTAAGTTGTTCTGGATTGCCTCTGAACTGTCTGTGCTGTGTTTTAATCTTTCATCACTGCTAGATAACGCGAGCTACAAATCTACTGTAACTAGCATCTAACACAAGACTGAATCCAAAATCCCTATCTAATCCTTAAGAATGGCACTAATTGTTGTATGAAACAAGAGATTCTATGCCTTACATAGCATTTTTGTGAAGCTGCTTTGAGACAATGACCATTGTTAAAAGCGCTATATAAATAAAATTGAATTGAATTGATTTGAATACATAGTGCACTAGCTTTATATGTAAGGCTATTTGGGATTCAACCCCAGAACAGTTAATAACTTAAGGCTATTCTAAAGCAGAATAAGTGGAGACATTGGAGAAAACTTTCAATAAGTTTGATAGATTTATAAGACAGCCCACAAAGTACCAGGTTTTTTTTTTTTTGCTGATGAAATGTTAACTATAAGCTATCTACATTTTTCCAAACTTAAAATGTTCTTAGTTGTTAACTACAGTGGCCTTGTAGCTTCAGGGCAAGAAGCAAAATTCAGACAGCAGCACTTCTTGGAAGTTTTAGAGTTCTTGACACATAATGACCAACACCTCATATTGATACTCCCCCATGCAGTACTGTACCATATTTCACTAAGCCACACTTTCTGACTACATGCCATCTGAGTGCACTTAGACATTTGGACCACATTATGCATGTAAGACAACCAAGTCATTTTCGACTCCGCACCATATGAGAGGGTGTGAATTCTGTTTTCTAATATTTCATTTGCTGTTGGAAACTAGATTTATTTATAGCCTGTAAGTGGTGTGGACGAGGCTGAACTACCATCATTAAAGCATCTCTCATGTTTTCTCTGTTTTACTTCAGTCCATCTCTCCCTCTCTCTCTCTCCCCTTTCTCTCTTTCTTTCCTGTTTGACATTTCGACTTGGTCTCTGCATCAAGAAATCCCGCTGAGTATAGTGGTATTTCTTCCGTTTGAAATGTAAAGTGAAAACCAACCCGGTGGGCTTGGGGTCTTTCTGAAGCGATGGTGTCTTTTAAAACAGTGGCTTGAATTCTCTCTCTCTCTCTTTTTTTCAAAATGCATTTTGATTTAAAAGTCTGGGTTCACAACCAAAATGTTGATTTGTCTCATTATATAATCAGTATTCCTAACTCAGCTGTCAGCGAGTAGTATTAACACTTCAAATTATTTCTTTTTTCCTACTTCTGCTTTATTTGCATTGCAGTCTACAGTTCACATAAAACTAATATCTACATTATAATCATTGTTCTGCACTTACATTTTCCAATATTAACCAAGACAGTTTTGTGTTGCATGCCAGATAAGCATTGGCGATGCATATGGATCTTACCACTATCATCTCAGTTTGGCATCGTCAAACTTCCCTGAAACCATTTATGGGAATTTGACCAAACTCTTACAGAACCTAATAAGAACAAAAAAGGGGGCAAATGTGCACTAGCTATTTCATTGATCTTTCTGACAGAAGAAAAAAAGTTACACCTTACCTGGCCAGACGACACGTAATCCGGATGTTTGTTACCATACAATTCTGTGTTAACTAAACGCATTCTTTCTTTATTAAAATTCATAAAACACTACATTTCAATACAATTCTTAACTATATTAGTAATAAGTTAGCAATATTTTTATGCTCCTGTGTTTTATTTCGGAAGGGCACCACCATCATGTCTCATTACTTCTGGTCTTCTCAATGTAGAAAAAAATGAGACATACTGTATAGAATGGTACTGTAACAAAACAAATATTAAGTCTGGAAATGTTTCAGTTTTTTTTTTTTTTTTAGGTTTGCATTACATGGCTTACATCCACAGAAGCTTTCTTACATTCCACACAATTATAGAATAATAGACAGTTCAGAGGACTTATGTAGCATTATATCACCTACAAACTGGATTCCCAGAGAGCCCATTAAAAAGGGAGAAAAGTAACTAAAAAGTGTGCTGCTGCAGGCTGAGTAAATTGGCTATCATGATGACAACTCCATCTAATATAAAGCAAGACTTTATATTCACATGTCACAATATCATAATTTAAATCGGTTCCTACTGCCTACTATCATATAAAAGGGTTTAATGGACCTCGCTCTTAAAAAGTGTTAAGGACAAATGTGCTGTAGGGAGAGCAAACAAACAGCGTAAATTATACCATAATAGACACTCTTTTCACACTTCTTGATCCAGCATGATAAAAATGATCATTGCAACAGCACTATTTACGATTGATGAGGATATTTATATTTTTTATATAATTTAATGCCTAATGCTGAAAGTGATGTTAGAGGCATAAATCACTATTTCCGCTAAATAACCTTGCTTATTACTTATGCAGCTAACCTGCTAGCTTAATGCTGCATTCATGACCAAGTATAACTGTACAATAGTCGAGCAGGAATCATCCACTTTTAATGGGGAGACCATTCAAACTCAATGCACACACACCTGAGGTGGATAACAAATGCTCAACCCTAAAGTGTGAGACAAAATCATGCTGCCTGTTGTGGAATTTCTCACTTTACTTTTAGTACCTATAAACAGCCTTTCTTCATTATCCTTTAAAATTAGGCTACTAAAAACCCTCACAGCTTGTCATTGTTCACTTTGTGAACTCTACTTTAACAGCAAAGCCATTGGATGTGCTTGTTACTTTGCTACTTGATTCATGTATTAATTATATAATGATTTTGATTGCATTATTTACTTTATTCATCATGTTTATTGATTGTTTGTTTGATGCCTTTTGTTATTATAAAATACTACTTTGATTGGTTTCATTTGTTTTCAAAACTGTAAATTATGTTTTTTTGTGCTAACAATGTAAGGAGTATAGTAAGCCCCCTAGATATGAATAAGATCCATTCTGAAAAATCATTTGTAAGTCCAATTTGTTCACAAAGATTGTCTTGGTACTAGGATACTAACACACAGTATAAAACTAACATGTTTCATGATCTTGTTCTTTTTTTTTAATCGTGCCGATGGCTGAACGATTGTCTGCCATCTTTTCACCTTGCTCCATTCTCTCCAATCCAATTATTTTCACTTTTGTCTCCATTATCTTTGCTTGGAGCTTCTTAGCAGTAACGGGTTAATCAACTCTGCTTTTAAGCTTGCTTCCGGACGCAGGTGACAATGTACGCCGGACATTTGATCTAACGTCCGTGATTGAACATGCACAAACACATGTTTGTATCTTGAAAAATTCATAACTTTAATGTTCGTACTGTATGTACTGTAGGGAGTTACTGTATTGAAAAATACATTTAAGTAATTGTAGAGAAAAAAGCAATGTAAATCTAGTAGTTTTGTCAGAGCTGATGTTAGAGAAAATTAATTAACACCTTCTCACCAATCAGATAGGAGAACTGAACATCACTGTGGTATTGGCTTTGTTAACAGACTTTTAAATTTTTATACTTCCAAATTATTACATCACTTGCATTTTAAATGTGTCTTTCGTGAGTACATTCACACACAGACCATGTGTTTACTCTGTATTTATTAAAGAAAGCAAAATGGTAGAACATCAGCTTCAAAATATTTATTGACTCAAAAGCACAAGTGTGACCTCTGATCTAATCTCTGTAGCTTCTCATTTGATTTGTTGTGCTGTGCTCTCATTGAATCCCACACACAGGGTTAATGCTCAGTGTCTGAACTCACCCTCCATTTTTTTTTTCCTGCTCGGTTGTAATTAAAACGGCAGGTGGGAGATCCAGTGTTTCCTCCTCCCAGTGTGAAGTGGAAGCCATCTGGTTCAAAGGAAGGTTATTGTATTCAAACACAACAAGATGTTAAAGCATCAAAAAGCATCAGAACCGTTGATCTGACCTAAAAGAGACCTGGAAAAAGACCTGGGAAAAAAAGGAAAAAAAAAAACAAAGCTGACATGCGATAGTCCTTCTGTGACACAAAGCATGAAATCAGAGATAAGTTTAAGTTCACAAGTGGAATGATATTTCTGGGATGTTTCTCACCTTCTCACCTTCAACAAGCTGCCGAATCCCAAGAGGAATCACAATTCATTGTCAGGTTAATATTTTATAGGCTTTAGATAAGTTCCTGAGTGTACTACCAGGAACTATTTTCACTCCAAATATCAAACATTTACTCTCAACGTTCCCACTAATTTTTACCATCTTTATTTAATGCATCCTTTTTTAAATCTGTCCTGCTGCAAGAAGACACACCATCATTGAGAAATTTTATTTAAATAAAATCTAACTTTTCATGTAAAGAAGAAGCATGGATTGTTAATACTCACAAGTGCAAACAAATTCTTAAAATCATTTTAATCTTAAATATTATAAATCTTAGTCATGAAACTATGCAAATAAATACAAAAGCTACAATGCACCAAGCAAAATCTCCCATAATTACAGTACAACTAGTACAACATGCCCTGACCTTACATTTAAACTTAACTATAGTAAAAATTAAGAATGTAGCAATATGGGTGTGTATATAATGTTAGCACCGGTATGAAGGATATAATCCAATTCTAATTAATAATAAGGAGATAGGTGTGATTTTATTTGTGGTAGTTTAAGAAATGAAGTGAATCTTTCTGTAAGGAGATCTGAGTTTCTATTGTCAGTGCTTTGTAACATAAGAGATGCTTTTCATCATGGGAGAGTCTTCAGTTGAGATTCAAAAGCAGAGGTGGTAGAAGTATGCAAGCTCAATACTCGAGTGAAAGTACTTGCCTAAAAATGTACGCCGCTACACGCAGAAGTACCACTTGAAATTTTTACTCAAGTTGAAGTACAAAGTGTATCCTCTAAAATGTACTTAAAGTACAAAAGTACAAGTAATCAACAAAAAAACAGATTCTTCTGCATGACTGAGTTATTTATTAATAGTACTCTATAGTATGTTAAATACGATTGAAGATGATGCTGTTGAGAACTTGAATGTACAAGTCTAGTGGATTGGTATGAGCAAGATTTGACTTTAATTAAACAAATGACAAGTAATATAATTATCCTCTTTTGTTACTTCTGTAGCTTAGAAAGCTAGTTGCTTCCATTGCCTCACTGTAAAATGTAAGTAGTCTATGCAATTAAACATGCATTAGCAAACTGCAACTCATGTAGCTAATATTACCAGCATATCATTCTTTATCTCAGAAATATTGCCAAGAAAAGGAATATATTGTCACTAAGTGATGCAGAAAAACTAGTTCATGCTTTTATCACCTCTAGGTTGAACTGTTGTAACGCCTTACTGTCTGGTTGTTCAACCAAGGTGCATAAGCAAGCTCCAATTAGTTCAGAACGCAGCTGTGAGAGTCCTCACTAGAACCAGAAGATACGAGCGCATCACCTTTATCTCATACTCACTGCATTGGCTCCCTGTGAAATTTCACATTGGTTTTAAAATACTACTTTTGACGTATAAAACATTTTTTAAAAAGCTAAACTGCTATTGTCTTGCGATCCGCCACGCCTACTTCGATCAAGTGATGCAGGCTGCTTGTCAGTACCGCGTACTATGAAAACTACAGCAGGGGGCAGAGTTATGGAATAGCCTTCGGGACTCAGACACAGTCTCAGTGTTTAAGTCTAGGATAGAAACCCATTTATTCAGCCAAGCATTTTTGTGAAAAGATTTGCCGTAGGTAAAGGAGCAGATCTGGGGGACTCATTAAGGCAGAGTATTAAGGTGAACTTTTATATTTGGATGCTATCTTCCCCAATCTCATTGATCACTCATTTGTTGACGGTGGAGTGACTGGTTGCTTTACTTCCCAGGGAGCCCTCATGTCTGTGTTTCCGTCTGGCTCTGTTTTTCCCTTTTGCCACCTCAGGGAGTTTTTCCTTGCCACTGTCGATCTCGGCTTGTTCATCTGGGACAATCTGACAATCTGATAATTTTGATTCATACACATTTTCTCACATTTCATACACATTTTAATATTTTTGATTATATCTTCTGATTCTGTAAAGCTTTGCGACAATTATCATGGTTAAAAGAGCTATACAAATGAAATTGAATTGCACGCATACAGAATACAGTATGGTTAAAGGACGTGGTAAAAAAAATATTTATAATTACATGCTTGTTATAAATAAAGATTGTATTTTTGGTAGGAAAAACAAACCAAATGCATATGAATCCATAACGTTTTTGCTCACATAAGCTAGTTAGCTAGCTTGCTTCTAATTTGTCGTGACGTGCCAGACATTTTTGCAAACTTGGATTGCTTGTACTGGTGGAAGCTTATTTTTTGTTCCTGTCCTTCTCATATGGGGTGCAGCTCAGTCTTGATATGGAGTTTGACAGCACAAACGCTTATGTTCAGGTCAGAAAATCAAACAAGTAAGTAACAAGTCTCTATTTAAAATTAAACAAAACTGTTCATCCCACCAATACATGCACCTGTAAGAAAAAAAGAACATTATTATAAAAATTATTATTTTGCAGTGGTCTCTTATTTTCTTTCCAGAGCTGTACATCTCATTCCATAAAACTCCATTTAATAAATGTTTCTATTTGTGTGGCAACATTTCCTGCATGAGACTAAATCAGCCTGATTAATGATTTCCGTAAGTAGAATGTACAAATTTTTCAGGTCTATCATTAGAGGATCATACAGTATAAGCTGGCATGGAGAACATGTTATTGCATGGTCTGTTAGACAATTCAGCCAAGATTCCATTGGGATCATCTTGTGCACTGTGACAAGTAATAATTTTAAAAGACCGTTGTAATCTCACAGCATAAAACTGGATTTATATGCACCCTGTAAATACTGACATAAGCTTTTCATATGTACTCAAGCTATATTCTATAAATATGTCAAGACACTATGAGTGTGCTATAAAGCAAAATGAAATGTTACACACTGAGTAACCTTTATTTAGTTTATTAAGGACCTTTTAAACTCGAACATAAACTCCATACTCTAAAGGGCATCGTTTTCCCAGTGAAGTCATCATCTAAATCCAGATCTCGATGGGATAAGAGTCAAGCACTACACCTAAATGTAAGCTTCCATGAAATCCTGTTGTTCTCGCACCAGAGACAGCAATCCCTTCTGAAAACGTGTAAAACTGTACAAATCCGATGGGATTAAACTTTTTTTGAAGTACAGCTGCAGAGGCGGTTTCAAAGGGATGCGGTGTTCATGAAGCAGCAACAAAAGCGACGCTTCAGCTGCCAGGTTTATTCAACGTGAATTCAGCATCTGTTAACGACACAGACTAATGAAGGTTTCAGCATCTGAAAATAACAACTCTCAGGTTTTATTTCATATAAATGAGTACATGCCAAATATATCATAATGTTATGTAAGTTTACACATAAGCTGAGTTTCAGACCATGACAGGTATTCTAGTTTATGACCAAGTGACTTTGTGGATCTAAGTGCATACTACCTGCCTTATTTAGGTATCCATCATGTAATGAGGAAATAAGTTATACTTTTTGAGGAAAATTTTTAATGGAAAAGCATCAGTAGTGGGATTATGGTCTGGTCATATGGTGCAATGGCCAAAATTGCCACATCTGTACAATCTATACCCAAAAGTTTGTGGACACTTCAAATAACCTCTATCCTTCATGGAAGGGATTTCCAGTAGATTTGGGAGCAAAGCTCTGGGGAATTGTCCATGCAGTCACAAGAGACTTAGTATCAGGCATTGGTGTCATGCAAGGAGGCCTGGAAAATAGTCATTGTTCCAGTTCGTCCCAAAGGTGTCCTTCGAAGTTGACATCAGGCTTCTTGGAAGACATTCAACTTGTTCCAGTCCAACGTTTGCAAACAATGTTTTCATGTAACTGTAATGCTACTGCATACAAACACATGCTAACAAATGCGGACTGCCAACTTTGTGATGACAGTTTGGGCAAGATCTACAAGTGAGTGCAACGGTCAGGTTTGCACAACTGTTCATACTGGTCATACAGTGTATGCATGTGTATTGTCAAATAATAAGATCACATTAACACCACATACAGTAACAATAACGCATTAACACTGATCAATTATATACCAGTGAATTGGTGACAGGATGGGGCTCATGACGGGGCCCAAAACTAACCAGTCCGGTGTGATCCCACAGACAAGCCAATGCAGTACTGCCACTGAACTGCTTCAAAAATTAAATGCTGGCCACAATACAGTAAAAAGGCACCAGAGCACCCAGTGCAGCACAACCCGCTGCACACAGGAACCAACAAGCAAAGAGCCCAAGACTTCTAAACTCTCTCCAGATTCCAATCTGATCAAGCAATTCATGGAAAGAACTGGACAAATAAGTCTGGTTAATGGTTGCTCCACCCCACAACACACAGTCATTCCCCAAAAGTCCAGAGCTTCCCATGCAACAAAAGGGAAACCTATACAATACTGGGCATAATGGTCTGCGTTGTAATGTTTTAGTTTGTTGATTGTATTCAAATTTAAATAGGAAGTGGATTTGATATTTTATTATGTACTAGAAACACCTCTGTTCTCAGTGTTTCTGTTAAAATTTTTCTTAACTGGTCTCATCTACAGATGTACATGGGACTGTCAGTTTTCTTTAATAACTGGTGCTAAATGGCTACCATAGCTTTACCTATACTGTAAGACAACTTACAGTAAAGGTAAATAAGGCTAAATACTTTTATACAACTCAAATATAACATGAAATTCTTCCTACCCACTTTGGGCCATTACTTTTAACTTAGCCTGATGGTGTCATACATAGCCACTATGTGTGGTTTTAGTTTTGCATTTCCCAGCTACAGGTGAAGTAAAGGAAACACAGTGCACTTTTTTTGGCCTTCTTTAATCTCACTTGCACAATGAACCCCCTCCTGATTCGGGTCTATTCCTGTCAAATACCATGCAATCGGAAAATCAGCTTTAATAGTCTCCACTGTTTTCAATTACCTTCTGCAGGCTTTTTGGATCTGAGGATGTCACGCAGATCTGCCTGTTAACAATGTGACATGAAGCTTTGCTCTTAATCAATAACTTCATTTGTTCATGTTAATACTCTTGACCTCAAGGGTACAGCAAAAGAAACCTTCCCGGAAAAAGGTATATTCTGAAAATAAGTTAAATGAAGGGGATGTCACATGCAATACATTTTTCTGTGGTTAAGTGTTGTTAGAGAACTGTTATACCACACGTTATATAACATCCGCATCATATGAATAGTTAACAGATTTTTCATGTCTTATACAGTCCTTATATTACACCTCATACATTAGCACAAAGCATTCAGGGAGAAGCCTGTTTTTATTTCACTAAATTGTAAATGTACCTGGTAAAATTTATCAATCAGAAATGCATAGAAAGTGAGCAGTTCATTTTGAAACTAGACGGTAATGAACTCATACCTATGAAAATGTTCTTCTCTATCTCTCTCTCTCTCTCTCTCTCTCTCTCTCTCTCTCTCTATATATATATATATATATATATATATATATATATATA
>JAQMYL010000019.1:14960486-14975286 GCA_030014365.1 Clarias pachynema
AGCCAGTGAAGTGAAGATAAGATAGGGGTGATGTGCTCATATCTTCTGGTTCTAGTGAGGACTCTCGCTGCTGCATTATGGACTAGCTGAAGCTTGTTTATGCACCTAGTTGAACAACCAGACAGTAAATCCACTGCATGCAGGGCTGATCCCAATAAGCTTGGATAAAATGGGAGAGTTGTGTCAGGAAGGGCATCCGGTGTAAAACCTGTGCCAAGTTGTGTGCAAATCAGAATTGTCTCCTGTGGCAACTCCTTGACTAAGAACTAAGAAAGAAAGGATAAAATGTGAGTGATTATTTATCTGAATGTTTATTAATGAAGTATAGACATTTGCACATGATATCACAATGTCTGTCTATCATACAGTATGTCTGGCCACTTCTGGATAGCAAAAAGGATGTTATTTACTGGATTCTATTGCCAAAATCCACATACAAAACCAGCACTTTCAGCAAGAAAACACATCTGAACACATTATGTCATCTTAATCAAATCACTGTTGCTAAAGACAGCTCTATAGTCTGCTTAATGTTAAATGTGACCACTGAGGATGGTTCCACTTAGAAAGCACTGATATGGCTTTGCTACTGTATGATGGCTTATCACTTATCACTAAATCAGTCTGATAGTTTTATGACTGAAATTGCCTCGAACAGTTTTGTACCCCTTTATGAACAGTTGGCCACCAAAACAAAGTGAACTCCATTTTAGCTTAAATTCAATTTCCTGTTAAGCAATGCACTTTGACCATATAGCACACTGTTATAGAAGAGATTTATTTATAGCTGTGCTATCCGGTATGACCTAGATAATGGTTACCTTTTTTTTTACATTTTTTTTTTCTCATGTCATCTCAGGGAGTTTTTCCTTTTTCCTCTGGCTTCATCTTTACTGTTAAATTTTTACATTTACGTATTGAATTTTTATATTTGTAAAGTTGCTTTGTGACAATGTCTATTGGTAAAAAGCGATATACAGAAATGCTGATATAATTGTGGCTAGTAGATCTTTTCATAGAGGTTCTTTTATACGTCTCCTATCCTTCCTTTACAATGTTTTATTTTTTCGTCTCTGACATTTGTTTCCGAAATGTTGTGAGATGACACTGTAAACACCATCCCCAATAAAGCAGCACACCGTTGTGATAAGAAGGGTTGATCTAGCAGGACATCATGGTCCAGTGGGAAATGATGACACACTCTCACCTCGCACACACCTCATGTGTGGCCAGTAATGAGGACATGGCACCTGCACCAAGCTCAGCACAATCCATTCTTATCCGGAATTCTGTCTCATAGGGATGTGACTATATATTCATGCACCATGCTGCACATAAAGGAAATCCAAAATGCTTAGAATGAGATGTGCAAAATGTTAATATTTTCCTAAATGCAATCTGTCATTCAAGGCGTATTTGAAGTCAGAATTGTGTTTCTTAAATTTCACACTGGAGAAGCAGAGATTAAACCATATTTGCAGGAAGTGTATCCAAGATCCTTCCAATTTGGTCATTGCATATGTTACTACTATTAGCTTGTTCTCACATTAGCCACCAACTGGTGAGGGCTAACACATGCTCCATCGAAGGCGTTTTTTTTTTTTGAAGAACTGCTTATGCCATGCCACAGCTGAATGTACTAGGACAAAAGTGCCAACTGTTTTATTTTGCATACATGTGCATTTATACACCAAAAATTGTCTAGTGTCACTCTAATTGACAGGGTAGAGAGTAATACCATCTTTCCAAACAGGAGAGAAGGCCCAATTATTGTCTACAAAAGACTGCTGGTCACAGATGGCTATGGTATTGTTAAGATTTGAACTTGAGATCTCTTGATGATAGGGAAAATGCTATTCTGAGTTTTTTTTCTCTCTCTCTCTCTCTCTCTCTCACACACACACACACACACACACACACACACACACACACACACACACACACACATTTATAAAGCTACATTAATAAATATTTATAATTACTATGCAATATAAATCAGTTCAATCAGTTCCACAGTAGAGTAGATATTTCGGCAGCTATGAAGGGCATGAGCTAGCAACCTGACCTTCTGCTGGGTACGCACCCTATGGTATTTTGACCAGATGGCAACTATTCGTTGTAAGCTTTGCCAGATCAAGAATTTATTGGAGATGGCTGTAGCTTGTCAGCTGTTCATGATCAGAGCAAGGACCAAAAAAAAGGCCAGATTCATAGATTTAACTGTTTAAAACTGTTATACTGTATTAATATTTAGTAATTAATCAAAATATTATTTATATTATATTATGTACGTAAACATAAAAAATAGTTTTACTTAAAGAACAATGGCTGCTATGTTCTCAGACTGACCAAACTCATGGACAATATGCTTTATTTCAAGCTTTATTTCCACTGCTGTCACGAAATCTTCTCCGAATTTTAGAAATTCATTGTTATCAGACCTCACCCTAGCGGTCGCACTGGCCCAAGAAGTTACTTCTCTCTTGGACAAAATGGCAATCCAAAAAGTAGACCCAATTTCAAAACTAGACATTTTACAATAAAAATAAGAAGGGTATTGGTTTATATACAATTCTAGATTGACTAGAGGTGAATTGGCTTCTAAACATCCTTTCTTTCCATACAGTATACCACGGTTATCAATTATAGTTCACATATAGCTAGATTCACTGAGAATGCTAGCCACCATGTCACCCCCATTATGTGGCAGACATCATTATATTTGCAGTCAGATTCTCCTTCTGTAAATTTAAGCTAGGTCAATAGGTGTGGTACTGGCAGAGGATAATAGGGTTATTAATAACAGCCCTGGCAGAAATCTCTCTGGGCTTGCTGAAACTTCAAGCTTTATAGAAATGGGATCAGATTAATTGTTCAACCATCTGAAATTACAGGAAGTCCACCTGGGACATGTAGGCTCTTTCTAGTTAGAAGACATTATCCCAGTGTCATGACAGTCAGATATACTGTATAGTACTGTGCAAAAGTCTTCAGCCATCCCTCATTTCTTCATATTTTGCTTCCAAAGAGCCAGACTTTCTTTTATTTTTAATATAATCTTAAGAAAAAGTTCTCCAGATTTCCTGATTAATTTTTTGAGCACTTATTTTTGGCAAATCTTTGGCTCTAATTTTCAGTCCAGTCCCAGTACCTGACCAGTTTCAGAAGAACATATTTTTTCTTGTAAGCCACAAAGTGACCTATGAATCATTCAGGAATAATAAAAAAAAACATCTAACTTAAGGCATTAACCAGTGACAAACAAGAACAGATAATGACCGAAAATCAGGCCAGTCCGTACTATGGTTGATGTTGAATGCTGACTGGTTGGAACTGAGAAGAGGTTAAATGCGGTCGCTGCTTAGATAGTTACATAAACCATTTTAACTGTACCTTTGTAATGGGAGCAAAACCTTTCGTTCCCATTTCTTTAATTTATTCTACAGAACTTAATTAAATATGAAGAAATCATGGGTGGTTTAAGACTTTTCCAAAGTACTGTAAAAAGAACAGCATAAGATTGGATAGCTTTCTCAATTTTGCACAAAGGTCCATGATTAGATTGAATGGGAGGAAATTCATCTACCAGGGTTATACAGTGGTGCGGCAGACATCTATATCCAGAAGCGATGTCATAGATCTGGCCAGTTGTGCCTGTGAGATTGCCCCCTCTAAATCTGCCAAGTACCTCAACCTAACAGTCCAGGAAACACTCCTGAAAACAAGGTCCTCTATTACACAGGTCTTGTACGCCCTTCAGTGTACATTATCAACATAATCCAGTGCATAGACAAATCACCAAAATACTAATCTTTCTTCGGGGACTGCTTGGGAGCACAAACTCTCAATCTACAATAAAGGTTTATGTGGCAGCAATTGCACTGCTTCAAAGTACTATGAATGGTATCTGGGGTACAAGCACTTATGATAGCCTTTCTGAATGGGGCAAGATGATTCCTGTGGAAGCAATTCCCCCAGGTCCTAGTGTGTGTGGTGGCGGGGAACCTTTTTTTTTTTATATACAATAATAAAAAGAGTAGGAGAACTGTTTCCTCCTATTGATGATAAGTCAGAACATGTAGCCAGATAACTCCAAAATGACCTTGTGGTTAAACCCTGGATTTCGGCCCAAGGTAATATAACCCATTTTTGTAAATCAATCAATTGAGCTTGCAGCTTTTGGAGGCAAGCCTGCAGAGCATTCCTTGTGCCCATCTGCACCCTATGGTACTACTCTGACCAGATGGCAACTATCCTATGTCAGGGTTGCCAGATGATTCATCACACAGAGCATAAGCTTTTTATGCAGAAGATCTGCTCTGGAGATTGACTGTAGCTTGTCAGCTGTTCATGATCATGGCAAGAAGGATAAAAAAAAAAGGCCAGATTAATAGCTTTTATTCTGTTTGCAGCTGTTACCAGAATGTACTGTATGTTTTATCAAGTAAAGTGATTTATTATTTATATATACAAATAGGAATTTAACCTGTTTCTTTTCCATCACTTCAAAAGGCAGCATCATATCTTCAGATATTCCTTTAATCATTGCCGAAATCTTTTCTCTTTTTTTTTGTACAGTTTTGTCTCTTTCTAGAATTATGTCTTCCAAAGGCGTGACATTCTCGCCTTTGCCTGCCGTTTCTGCATTCTCATAAAACTGGGAGGATTCTGACTGTGAATTAAACAGGAAGAGAAGGACAGAGAACAATGGCTGCCATGCCTCTCAAAGTCTCGGCAGGAAGCCTGCACTCTCCCACTGCACCTTGACGTGAACTGAAATATTGGTTTTCACGTTAGTGCCTAATAAGGCAGAGCGCACCAGCAGCAACGTCTTTCATCTGTCCAATTATGGAGAGATCTGCCCCCAAATCATTTCCTCCTCCTCTTCAGATCTTTAGTCTTTGGAGGGATAGCATATGCTGACTTTCTCATTCAAAGGACAAAATATTAAGAAAACAAGTTTTCATGCTCCCAGTTACTAAAAAATGTTACCTGCTGAAAAATTGGGACACCTTTAATTAGCTCAGCATAGGGTTGTTTGCATGCCTTATTTGAAGAACCCGGCTGAATCATTGAGCTCTTGTTAAAAACCTTGTTTATAAAAAAGGAATAACAATTAGACGTTCATCTGTACTCTGTTTGCTTTGTTCTGCATCATTTCCAACACTAAATGTTCAGGAGTTCCTTTTAGAAATCACTCATTAAGAAATCACAAATTGACAATATCATAGTTTGTGATATAGCATGTAGCCCAATAACAAATGAACTGAAGAACTTTATATTAAGGCTCTTTACCAATTTTGCTGCACATGTTGACTTTTACAAATGTTAAGCCTCTAAGTTGCCAACACTTTCTATGAATCAGGTATGCAGTATCATCCATCCATCCATCCATCTATCCACCCATCCGTCCATCCCTTATCTGTATTGCTTTGTTGATATGTTGTAGGGCCTGGAACCTATACCAGGAAAATTAGGGCACAAAGCAAACTATACTTTGGATGCAATATCAGTCCAATTCAGATCACAATCACACAATCATTACTAGACTATGGGTAATTTGGAAATGCCAATCAGCCTGGGCCCCATGTCTTTGGAAGAAACCAGATGAAACCCACCGAGCACAAAGAGAACATGCAAACTCCACGCACACAGAGCGGAGGCAAGATCCTAACCCACAACGCTTGAGCTGCGAGGCAACAGTGCTACCCACTAAGCCAACTGACCACAAGGTATATAATAATATGCATTCTAAGTGCATCCATAAAGATTTATAATGTTTGTAATCTGTGTAAAGCTAGACATAATCATATATAACTGTAAATAAATGTTCAGTAATATAAGCAATTAAATATTTTGTGCTGTAGCGAAAGGCTTCTAATCGCAAAGTGGAATAACACATTATAATATATATTTGACCTGTGAATGGCATTTTTTGTCGAGACCAGGGCTATCACTTTTTCATATCTCATTTTTTAAAATGCTTTATTCAATCTCAGAGCTAAAAACATATCTGCACTCTAATTTGCAAAACCTTAAGGCTTCTCATACCCTTGCAATTAAAATAGATACCTTATTCACAGAAACCTTCCAACAAGGTCTAATTTAAAAAAAAAAAAAAGGTGATTGTGATATCAGTCATTGATAATGGAATATTACACACCCCAAATTAATGCATGGGAAGTGGAGTTCTTAAAAAATTCTCCAGACTATTATTAATATAAAATATACAAATATAGATCCTATTCATGGCATAAAAACATAAGACATTTCACACCTGCAGAAAGAAAAAAAATTAGAATGCAGAGCTGTTTTCTATCCTAACCTTTTTGTTTGTTTGTTTGTGAATGATTACATTATGTTCATTCTTCACTAAAATTACAAGGCTATCATGTGGTTGGTCCCTGCTGTAACTAACCTACACAATGTCAGCAGGAAAAGAGCAAACATTGAAAAACAGCAGACTGATATCACAGTTGTTCTTGTTCTGTGTGTGTGTGTGTTCACTTATTGGCCACTTCTTTGGTAAACTGCTCGTTAAATCTAATTAGCCAATCATCTGGCAGCAACTCAATGCATTTAGCCACATAAACATGGTCAGGGTGATCTACTGACTACCAAATTGAACATCAGAATGGAAAAGTAAGGTGATTTAAGTGACATGGCATGGTTGTTGCTGTCAGATGGTCTTGTCTGCATATTTTGGAAACCGCTGATCTACTACCTTCTCCAGGGTTTACAGAGAATGGTCTAAAAAAGAGAAAATATCCAGTAAGCGGCAGTCCTCTAGACCAAAGTGTCTTTTTGATGCCAGGGGTCAAAGCAAAAGGGCCAGACTGGTTTGAGCTGGTGGAAAGACAACAGTAACTCAAACAACATCTGGTTACAACTGATTTATGCTGAATACACAGAAGACCACACCGGGTGCCACTCCAGTCAGCTAAGAACAGGAAAATAAAACTAAAATTTGACATGGCCTCACCAAAACTGAAAGTAGAAAATTGGAAAACTATTCCAATCCTGGTGTGATAAGACTGGATTTCTGCTGCGACATTTGGATGGTAGGGTAAGAATCTGCTGGTGGTTGTGTAATGTAATTTTCTTGGCGCACATTGTATCCCTCAGCACCAGTTGAGCATCACTGAAATGCCACAGCCTACCTAAGTGTTGTTGCTGACCATGTCCATCCCTTCATGACCACAGGATAATACAGCATGTCACAAAGTTAAAATTATATCAAACTGGTTTTTAGAACATGACAGTGAGTTCATTGTACTGCATTGTTCTCCACAGTTAACAGACCTCAATCCAATAGAGCACCTTTGGGATGTGGGAGAGCAGGAGATTCATCATGGATATGCAGCCAGCAAGACTGCAGCAACTGCATGATGCTCTCATGTGGATATGGACCAAATTCGCTAAGGAATGTTGCACCTTGTTAAATCTATGCCATGAAGAATTTTATTTAGTAGTTTACAAAATTATTTGTTTGGTCCAAAAAAAAAACTCCTTTTGCATACTCACAGGTTTTCAGACCCTTTTAAGTTTTATATGTTTCACAGTCATCTTAAAATTGATTTAAATCCATTTTTTCTCATCATTCTACACACAATACTCCATCTTAACAAAGTAAAAACTAAGTATGTTCAGACCCTTTGTTATTACACTTGTATTTGAGCTCTGCTGCATCTTACTCCTATTAATGGTCCTCGAGATGCTTCTACATTGATTAATTCTCCTTGTGCCTAATTGAATTAATTGGACGTACTGTAATTAGGGAAGACATATACCTGTCTATATAAGGTGTCACAGTAGATTGTGTATGTCAGAGTGAAAACAAAGCCATGAAGTTGAGAGAATTATCTATAGACTTGCGAGACAGGATTGTGTCAAGACATAGCTTTGCTCTGTTATTAGGCTGTGAAGATGAGGGAGAGTGAGACCTACAGATGGCAGGAATGCAACTGGATTCCAACCATCAGTAAACAAAAAAAAAAAAAGAAGAAGAAGAAGATGACACAGATCTGGGGAAGGATCCAAGGTATTCTCTGCAGCATTGAAAGAGCCCAATAGCACAGTAGTCTCCAACATTCTCAAATGAAAGAAATAAGGAACTACAAACAGTCTTCCCAAATCTGGCTGCCCATCCAAGCTAAGTACTGTAATGAGGATTTAGGTCCTTGGATAGACAGGTAGCCAAGAACCCTGGGGTCACTATGAATGAGATCCTTGTGGAGATGGGAAAGCCTTACAGAAGGACAGCCATCATTGCAGCACTCCACCAATCAGGCCTCAATGGTACAGTGGACAGACAGAAGCCATTTCCCACTAAAATTTACATGACAGCCTGCAGGGAGTTTGCCAAAAACAAAGGAAGAATCCTCTGACAATTGGCACATAATTCTCCACGCCGTGTGTGGTGGAATCAGCAACTGCACATCACCTTACAATCAAACAAAGTGGTGGCAGCATCATGCTGTCGGGATGTTTTCTCCATGACTGAGAATGGGAGACTAAAAGAATAGTGAAATAATGAATGCAGAAAAATAAAGAGCAATCCTGAGTGGAAACCTTCTCTAGAGTGCTTAGGATCTCAAGCTACTGTAGAGTGATTCACCAAGATAATGACCCAAGCGAGAAACTATGGAAAGATAAGAAAACCCAGTACCAGCTTTGTGAAAGTTCTGGAGTGGCCCAGTCAGAGTCTGGACCTGAAGCCAATAGAGCATCTCTGGAAAGACCTGAAAATGGCTGTGCCCATCCAACCTGGTTAAGCTTGAACAATTCTGCCAATAGGAATGGGAAAAAACTCCAAAAGAAAGGTGGGCAAAGCTTGTAGCATAATTCAAAAGCAGTCTTGATCCTGTCACTCCTTCCAAAAGGTGCTTTAACCAAGTACTAATTGATGAATGTGAACACTTGTGTAAAATGGGTGAGAGTGAGAGAGAGGGCATTTAGAGTGTATTTACAACAACTCACTTACTTCCATCCTCGCATCCTGGAAGGTGGGGCCTGCTTGGATCAGACTTGTTTGTCCAGCACATTCCACTGATACTCGATTAAATTAAGGTCTGGGGAATTTGGAAGCCAATCAACACTATTTCTTTCAACCATTTTCACCTGTTCCTCAGACTATTTATACACATAGTGTATGTTGTGTATACCATGGTAGCCAAAAGCATTGACACAAAAGTGAAATTAAATGTTTTAATGATATTTAAAAATGACCACAATCAAATTAACAAGAATAATTTGTCATTTTATTCAATGAAATTTCTATACAACTAGCAATATCTTGTATGAAGTCACTTAGCCTAGAACTTATTAGTACAATCACCTGTTTTATGCACAAGGAGAACTAATGCACAGCATATGTTGTTTTAATACTTTTGGCCACCACTGTAGATAGGTAGTAAAATCCCCAGTGTTGAATTTAAATGAGTCCGGCTGGATCTATATAAACTGCAGGGTGTTAATTTAACAATCTAGATGTCAATTTTACACTGAGAATTTTACTGTGTAGATAGATGATTGGTATGGTGTTGTGTCTGTATGTATGCCATGTAGGCCTGTGTTGCTTTGACTTAATCCCAAATTGGCTAAAGAATTATGTAATACATTTAACGTCCTGTTTTGTACACGTTGAGCAGGTTATGGTGTTCATCGAACACATAGTAGATAAGACTTTGGACACAGAACCCCAAACTTACAGTAACATTCAAAGTGCATAGTGGCAATAGCTCTTATGGAAACTGTGAAATGTTTCCACACAGTCATCATTTCAAATTGTGAGCTGCTGTTCTTGAAACATGTTGGTGCTTTCAAACTTTTGTTCAAAAAATTTAAAGTGAAATCTGTTACTTTTTTGAGTATTTCCTTTTCATTATTTACTATACCAGCATATATAATTGACATAAATGCCAGAATTATGCATACACTTTCAGTATGATACAGAACTGAAATAAAAAGTGATTTTAATGTTTGGAGTTAAACAAAACAAAACGAAAAAGTTATTATGTCAATAATGACAATTATTGGTAACTCTAAATGAACTTCTCCTCTGCAGCAGAGGTAAATTTTAGTCTTGCTTTCCTGGGAAGGTCTTTATGAAGGCCAGTTTCATCATGGTTCTTGACTGGTTTTGTAAATACACTTGACAGTACTGTTCTTGCAAAGAACTATTCCAGAACAGTTGACCTTCGTAAAAATCATAAAATAGCAATGTTTATGGATTCCTTAAGAGAAATTACATATTGCATGTAGTGTATGTGGAGAGATACAGTATAGAGCCATGGAACAAATGTCGGTTACATTTATAAAATACATACATTAGTGTTTTACTGTCATATATCTACATGTACAGTATCAATCATATTATTATGGGTGCATGGCAGAAAATTACATTAAAATAACAGGGGGGAAAATATCTCACACTTTCATAAAATAAGCCGAGCTATACAAGCATTCTGTATGGTGCAAAAAAGAAATAAGCAATTATTTCCTGGAAGATATACAGTATACGAGGGCTGTCTCGAAAGTTGGCAGAACTCTCAGTACATTATAGCCTGCCATGCATGGAGTTTGGCAGGCAAAGAGTTCATGGCTGTTGATCCAACCACCAAATTCCTCAGATCTCAATCCAATTGAGCACTGAGGATTATACCAGACAAACATGTCCGATCCATGGAGGAACAACATACAACCCACAGCATGCCCCCATAGGTCTTGAGGAGTCATACCGCAAAGGGTCAGAGCTGTCTCGTTGCACAAATACTAGACATAATGTTTTATTGTATGTTTTTTAATACTATGGCTGATCAATGTGTACGTTTGCAAACAGTTCACAAAAAAAGCAGTATATAGAGAAAAAACAATATATAGAGAACTATTTAAACTCATAAGCTCCATTACATTTTCCTTTCCCATATTTTAACCAAAAACTAAAAGGTTTTGACAAGTACATTCTCAGACCTTCCACCTCCCACGCACATGCAAGAGCAAACGGTTTGTCATATTTCTGTTTTAATGATGTGTAGTATGAAGCTAAACTAAATCAAATGACAAACAACCCCAAATCCAAATCTTCTGTTATATACTTTTTAAAAATTCCTCTTTTGATCTTGATAACAGCTTCACAAACTCTTGGCGTTTTGTCCGCCAGCCTCATAAAGTAATCAAACTGGCCTAATGGAGTTCCTACATACCTGTAGTATTTGTTGGCTGCTTGTCGTTCAATTTCCAGTCCTGTAGAAAACATGATTTAAACAGTTTGTGGGGTAGTGTATGTGAAATGTGCACAACATTTCCAGAATTGTATTTGCTGGTGTATTTTTGACTCTATATTATGAGAGCTACATGTTTATGGAATCTTATCTTCTCTCAGTATGATGCGCACAGTTCATCTTGCTCATAGGGTTAGCTGTACACATACGTCAGCTGTTCAATCAATGTTTTAAATAAATCAATATAAAGTCCTCACATATATTTGAAATTCCCTTGAAATACTACTTACCTCTAAAAACAAATGTCTATTTTAAGAGGATGTTCCACTGTTTTGATTTCATTTCTAAATTTGGCTCCATTATTGGCAGTGTGCTGATTTTGTGATACAGTTGGTCTAGAAATTTGGTGAAACATGCCAGCCCTGGAGTGCTTATTAATATCATTCGTAGTAGTTTTTTTTTTTAGCTTAATTACAGAAAACACACCTGTTCTATGAAAGACAGTTGAATAAAGTTAGTCATTTTCAAAAGTTATTACCTATCTTTTAATTCTGTTAAAAAACGTCTCAGTATTAGGCAAATACAATCTCAGACAAACAACATAACTTTTCTCACCATGCCAATATTTATTTAACAAAAAGTAAGCCAAAAAAATAAATAAATAAACATGTAGGCAATACTAAGTACCCCCCATGATTGAGTAGCATGTATCACATTTATACATTTATCAGCAATAACTTGAAGTCATCATTTCATGAATGTTACTTTATCTCATATCATTGTGGTGGGATTTTGTCCCATTCTTCTTAATAACATTCTTTCATTTCATTATGCACAGCTTTGTTAAGGTCCCGCCACAGCATTTCAATTGGGTTGAGGCCTGGTCATTGACTAGGCCATTCCAAAACCTTGATTATTTTATTTTTCAGTCATTCTGATATACAGTAGATTTACTGGTGTGCTTTGGATCATTGTATTGTGGCATGATCCAATTTTGACCAAGCTTTAGCTGTCACCCAGATCGATGGCCTTACAATTGCCTCCAGAATATTCTGGTACACAGAGGAGTTCATAGTCAACTCAATAACTGCATAGTGCCCAGGTCCTGTGGCTGAAAAACAAGCCTAAATCATCACCACTCCAACATTGAGGTGTTCCTTCTGAAATGCTGTTTGGTTTTGACAAATATGGCACTGGGCATTAAGGCCAAACAACTCCACTTTGGATTCCATTTGTCCATAGGACATTTTTCCAGATGCAGTACCTCTGCATCATGCTTCCATGTTTTTTTTAGACAGAAGAGGCTTTCTCCTGGTAACCCTTTCTATCTATCTATCCATCCATCCATCCATCCATCCATCTTGCTGTCATGGACCATGTTCCGACATTGACTTTAACAATTAACAGACTCAGTGAGGCCTGTAGGGTCTGAGATGTAACTCTTTTTTTTATTTTTTAGTTCTCTGAGCGATGCACAATCTGACCTTGGGGTGAATGTGCTGGGACGTCCACTCCTGGGATGATTGGCAACTGTCTTGAATGCTTGTTTCTTGTGAATAATCTTTCTCACGGTAGAATGTTGAGCTCTTTTCAGATTGATGTGCAGCCACAATTTTTTCTTATATTTTGTTGTTCATCTGAGGTTGTATTTGCCTCAGATATATCAAATATTCAAGCTTGCTATGATCAGATGATTTCTCTTGTTTTTACAAAAAATGGAAATTAAAAGAAGGGATCTAACCTTTGAACGTGACTATGTGACTAATTGATCAAAATTAACTACTAGACTGCATGCTAGATTTCTCTTAGCTCTAAATTGCCCTTTACAGGGTTATTTTAAAAACCCATTAAATAGTGGCCTATAGCATAAATGTCATAGCATCTAAATTTTATTTGGTTGAGGCTATGTTTTTATTAATGGTTTACTACTTCACCAAAATCAATAGTGTCAAATTGACGTTGTAAAATATTTCAAAAGGTCATGGTTGTTGTCATTCGGTGTCTCTCAATTCGGATGCAACAGTGGATGCTTCCCACGGCAGCATATCCCAAGATTGTTTGTGAGCCAGGGAATACTGTAGTATATCAATGAGGTCAGCAAACAGGCTGAAGTCAGTCAATTTACAAACAGCCTGAAGAAGATCATGAATACTGACATGTCATACACAAAAGATGAACAAAATATAACCTGCTCAGTAGCGTCTGAAGAAAACTCACAAGAGTGTATACTTCCTATTCTGAGTTCTATTCATAGCCTGTGTTGATTGCAGTCGGGTGTGACTAATTAGAACACAGGTGATTTGGAGCGTGCATGCTGGGAGTTGTAGTCTGCTTCCACTACATGGGTATGCAGCTCACTTGAGACACGGCTATTATGGTCATATTCCACAATACCTGTAATTCATGTATCAACTACATGTGAAAATTATATTAGTGGACTAGCTAGTCTTCTGTTTATATTGTGCTCTTCATTTTGTGAATAAAAATGTTTGAGTGAGTTCTAAGCATGAACCAAAAATTTGGTGTGTGTCAGTTCTGGCATTTCATGTCAAAAACTAGGTGGCTGGACATCATTGTCCTCTTGCTGTCAGAAGTTGGTAAGACTCATTTTGATAAATTAAAAGGCTATAATTTCATATTAATTCATATAATGCATTAATGAATGTTTTGTATTCTGAGCACTTATTTGAACTGATATGAACCAGTAATGTCTTTCTGTACAGCAGAACTCACTGCCTAACTTATTAATTAAAAGAAATTTTGTAAGGTTGAGTATCTTACGCATATTAACGCTAAGTTGCATTTCTTTCATCGTTAAATACACTCCCTGTTCTAAGTAAATTATAAAATCCGGCACATAACTGTTCATAACATCACTTCTACTCAACATTTATCTATTTTTTTGTAACAATGTGCTGTCAGTTTGGGTATTTTACATGCCCTCACCTTGGGCTTCTGCCAATATGTTTGCTCTAACGACACGTGTTTTATCTCATAGTCGTGTTCCACATGACTACTTTTTATTAGCACCAGGGTTTCGGGAACATATAAGACAAATTGGTTTTAATTTCCGCTGGAAAAATAAGAATATATCGATCTGTCCATACGTACAACTTTGAAGATTTAGTTTTCATAGTGTACTTGCCTTTTTTTTTTTTTTTTTTTTTTTTTTTTTAGAGAAATCCATGCTGCGTCATGCATTTGTTTCTGTATTGTGAGGATTTGGGCGCAGTATAGGTCATTTCTATGTGTTCCGTTTTCTCTGTGTATTTACAGTAAACTATCATGTTGATTGGCTCTGTTGAGTAAGGCATATAGCAACGCTCATCTCGGCGTAAAAAGCACTATATTCTTCCAAAAAATGCTGACTGCTGTGATGTAATCTGGCACATACTGTAACTGTCCGTAACGTCTCTTCGGCTCAACATTTCGATTTCATTTGGGGTGTAGATTTAACTTCAGGCAAATACCAAAGGACTGGCAAAGTTCCATTAAAATCTGTCTGGACAGTTTTGCGTGATGCTTGGACAAAATCAGCTAGACAAACATACAGACTGAAATTTTCAGGAGACTGGTTT
>JAQMYL010000019.1:15038429-15051058 GCA_030014365.1 Clarias pachynema
CTAGTCAGAGGTGGGCTAATGCTAGTCAGAGTTAACACTAGTCAGAGGTGGGCTAATGCTAGTCAGAGTTAACACTAATCAGAAGTGGGCTAATGCTAGTCAGAGTTAACACTAGTGAGAAGTGGGCTAATGCTAGTCAGAAGTGGGCTAATGCTAGTCAGAGTTAACACTAGCCAGGAGTGTGTTAACGCTAGTCAGAGTTAACACTAGTCAGAGGTGGGCTAACGCTAGTCAGAGTTAACACTAGTCAGAGGTGGGCTAATGCTAGTCAGAGTTAACACTAGTCAAAGGTGGGCTAATGCTAGTCAGAGTTAACACTAGTCAGAAGTGGGCTAATGCTAGTCAGAGTTAATGCTAGTCAGAGTTAACACTAGTCAGAGGTGGGCTATTGCTAGTCAGAGTTAACACTAGTCAGAAGTGGGCTATTGCTAGTCAGAGTTAACACTAGCCAGGAGTGTGTTAACGCTAGTCAGAGTTAACACTAGTCAGAGGTGGGCTAATTCTAGTCAGAGTTAACACTAGTCAGAAGTGGGCTAATGCTAGTCAGAGTTAACACTAGTCAGAAGTGGGCTAATGCTAGTCAGAGTTAACACTAGCCAGGAGTGTGTTAACGCTAGTCAGAGTTAACACTAGTCAGAGGTGGGCTAACGCTAGTCAGAGTTAACACTAGTCAGAGGTGGGCTAATGCTAGTCAGAGTTAACACTAGTCAGAGGTGTGCTAATGCTAGTCAGAGTTAACACTAGTCAGAGGTGGTTTAATGCTAGTGAGAGTTAACACTAGTCAGAGGTGGGCTAATGCTAGTCAGAGTTAACACTAGCCAGGAGTGTGTTAACGCTAGTCAGAGGTGGCTGAATGCTAGTCAGTGGTGAGTAAACGCTATTACAGAAATTTAGGAGGTGCATAAATGCCATTTACTACAGCCTGAGCCCTATGAGCAAAATCTCTATTGGGATGTTCCTACAAATGAGACAATAAATGTATAGGTAATTGAGAAAACACATGGTATGATAATAAATATGTTATGCTTATAGGAATAGTCCACAGGATGCTGTAACCTACGAGTAAAGAGGCTAAAACGTGGAGTCAGGGTTAATTTAAACATAAACAGAGGAGACGCTGGGAGTCCATAGCTTGTAGAACCTTGTGAAGCTGCTCCAAATACGTCTGTGATTTATGCCCAAAGTGGCTTGTATCTGATACTCACTACGCGAGTGGCATTACTAAGGAAGGGATTTCCAGGTTGACATGCTGTCCCAGGCATGTTCTGGTTGGTCAAGACCCTTATGATGACGCTTCTGTAGAACGTAGTGAGAATGAGGAAGGGAGAGTATGGCTGTCCTCAGTCAGTGCAGTATGGTGAAGTGCTGCTTTTTGGCTAGGTATAAGATTTTGTAAGACAAGGTTGAGTCACTGACATGTGTTCCTGGTTGCAATGTTTTAAAGGAAAGAAATCTACACGAAATATATTTTACACTTTCTGTAGAATGTAGAAAATTTTCTATCATTATAATAGCACAATTTATACAACCTAGAGTAGTTGTGTCATTCCACATTAATATCTGGTATGGTTTTAGAAAATGCTTTTGAAAACATCGATGAATATCTTGTTTTGCTTTGGGCGTTGATAACTGTGTGTTGTAACTGTTTATAATTAAATGATCCTGGTCAGTGTAATATTTAAATAAAGAAGAAAAGAGCAGCATGGGCACTATTAAGGCTGAATTAGCAGGAAATGGCTGCTTTTCACCTCCTGCTTACAAAGAGAGCAGCTTTATTGAGAAGTCAGATTCCCCCTTTGCTTTCTTTATTTCATTATATTTTATTGTAACTCTGGAGATACTGCTTCTGCCAGCTCAATATTTGGAACTATATTTATTTATATACTTTCATATAACGCCCACATATTCTCTCTCTCTCTCTCTCTTTCTCTCTCTTTCTTTCTCTCTTCCTTTCTCTGTAAAAGCAGTTGCAGGCACTCATGACAGGTCCTCATCGTTGTGATTCATAGATCCAAACGGTGCACATATTACATATTTTGCATTGTAAAATCTGGTTTGTTGAGAAGCAAAGGAAAAAACATGCATGACAGAGAAGTCAAAGAATTAAATTTTTCTGATATTCATGGTCGAGGTGTTAGAGGGCTACAGAATACAAATCTGAAGCTTTTACCTGCAGAAGAGGAAAAAAGAAAAAAAAAACGTTATTATTTTTTATTATTATTCAAATTGTAAGTAATGCACGGGTGCAGGGTTTTGATTTACAGCCTTGCATGTCGTGCATTCCAACTCTGCATGATTGCTCACAATTAAACAAGCACCTGTGCTTTCACAGTGTGTTTTCATCAAATCTACCTCTACGCTTCTCCATGGTTGAATTTCAGTCACCATCTTAACTTTGTCAGCTTGAACTCGGCATCATTGTAAACTTGAACTTGTGCATTTTCTTTTTCCCAAAGAGACAAAACTCATGAATCTACACAATAAATATTACATTATTAAAAGCTTAATCATTACAATCATTGTACAGATTTACATGCATTAAAAAAAACCTTCTCTTCCACCTTGCCACCATATTTTGGCAGTACAGTCATGTATTTAATGCCGCCTTGTCCACTTTGCCTTGCTTGAACCCCTGCTGCCATCTTAAAGAGATTTTGATTTTTTTATCAGCATGATGTTTTTTGATCCAACTTGTTAACAACTTCAAATCTACCTAAAACTGACTTGCACATCCAATAAAAAAAAAAAAACATATATATTTATTACAAAAGTTATAATATTTTTATCCTGCCGTACATTTGTCTTCTTTTTTTCTTCACCCTAATAGACTTCCCATAAACTGTAACAGACCTGTTTTCTCATAAGACAGTGTGTAAAGCCGATGAAATCACTTCACTGCACAAAGGCTTACAAGAGGAAACAGAGAACTGTTTCAAAATCACTAGCTGAACAAGGACATCTAGGGGGTGAACGCTGGTATATCGCCTCTTAACACTCTTATCGCCTCTTAACCCACAGCTGGGCGGCTTATTAATAAATGACTCTGATCTGATCCAGAATAATGACATTAGCGGTTGAAAAATTCTGTACTAATTAGCTGTGAAGAAAAACAAACATCTTAAATCCACTTCTTTTCATGTCAGGTTTGATCAATAAACCCACCAGGTTCATGATCTGGGATCAAAGAAATAAAGGGCAAATCCTTCAGTTTCACATTTATGTCCAAATAACCGGAACATCATAGATCTAGATAACAGAAACGGGGATAACATAACATAATAAGATATTAACCAGTTAAACCAAGTGCAGTGATGTGTTAATTAACAATTTCTATGACATATATACTGTAAGTCTAATGATAATGCTTTCAGGAAGGACAACACAGCAAATTAATTCATTTAAGAAATTTAACACTAATAAATAGGCTTCCTGTATGAGCTTGAAGAATTTTTTATTTCATTACAAATTGAAATTAAAAAATTGTGTTTGGTCTATACACATTCAAGTCAAACTGGGACTTTTGATGAAATTTCTTGTGAATGAAAGTGTAAAACCGACTGACATTTGCAGAGGACTTCAAACACAGTACGTTGATGAGCCTCTTAGCCACAGTAAGACATATGAATGATGCAAATTTAAAAGATCCTGGCCAAGGTGGCTTGGAGCTCCGATACTCGTTCCTGTAAACATTCAGCGAGTAAAACACCTGATCATTAAAAATCAGCAGATAACTTGTCGCAAATTTGAAGAAGAGATGCATCTGTCTTTGGGAACTGTACACACAATCATTCATGAGCACCACATGCACATTACAGGAAATTGGCTGGGAGTTTTTGCCACATCTCAGCATCATAAAATGCCAAATGTCGCAAAAATGCCCAAATATCTGTTTGACTAAATGCATTTTCAAATAATACATCAGCAGACATTTATTAGTACTTATACTGTGTATGTTCCTGTAATGCTATGTTATGTTATGTTATGTTATGTTATGTTATGTTATGTTATGTTATATAATGCTAAGCAAAATAGTAAGTGTTTGTGATATAAAAAATTACATTTTCATGTAAAATCATTATTGTTTCTTAGGGCTCAATTCTAAGCTTGAGTTAGTATTTGTTTGGAGTTTTGCCTGTGGGTTTTCTGAACAGCCCCTTATACACTCCAAGCCATTTCCACATGTTTTGACCATTAAAGGAGTTCCTGGGAGGCCAGCGTATCAGATGTGAAGCAGGCAGTCCCATCATGGCTCTGGCATACTGAGGAAAAATTTCTGCCTTGATGGTATCCAAGCACTAGTGAAATGCTGGGATAAGTGAAGTAGTGTAGCAGGGGATTATATAGAGAAATAAAGATAGTTTTTACACTCTTTACTCACTCTACTGTGTTCTTTTATTCTGCACAATCAAAAGTCCCAGAGCTTCCAGTGTCAGAACCTTCAGTTTTCTGACACTTCAGGACATTGAGGGTTATGCTTTTGCATTTTTTATGTAACATGATGAGTTGTACAATGTATAATAATGTAATAATACATGTTTGTGTTAATTTGAAGAGAGAGAAAAGGAGGGACTGGTGTAAAGACAGTTGTTTGCAACAGTTACGTCTTCCCTCCGGCTCAGTGCTTAGCTCTATCAAGCTCTGTTGTTTTTTTAACAGTAAACAATGCTAAGCTAGGAGCTAATGGCTAATAACGAAGCTAGCAATCTTTAGCTTTTAAAAAGGCCAGGATTTCCTTAGCAATTAGCAGTCAAGCGTTAACCTATCTTTCTTTAGCTCTGAAGAAGAGCTAGGTAAGCTGTTAGCGGTTAGCAACCAATCAATCAACATTTATTTATATAGCACATTATACCACCCTAAGTTGAACAAAAATGCTTCACAGCATTAAACTAAATGACAATTAAATAGCAATAAAATATACAAAACACATAAAATTATTAAATACCAAAAGAAATACCAAAAAATAAATTAAGTAATAGATTTTAAGTTTTGCTTTGAACAGAGGCAGGTCAGTTATATAATGTAACTCAGGTGGAATGGTGTTCCAGAGTTCAGGACTTCCATCGTTTGCACTTCGACCGAGGGAACATTCGTAAGTTTTGGTCAGCAAAACATACTGTAAGCTCTACTTTGTTGGTAAAAGCTTACTGTCTCACATGAATAAGAAAGTGTAGCTAATGACTAAATGTGATTTAACTTTTAAATCACAAAATTTTGAGTATGTCATCATAAATTAACGCTCTTACATATATTTTTTCCCATATTTTGTTTGTCAGAAATGCAGCTGGGGAAGGCTAGATACGGTACCGAACATAGACATTTTGGTTCCTGTTGATTTTGGAGAGCACTAAGACTAGGGTTAGGGTTAAGGTATAAAAAAGGAGTTAAGAAAAAAAGAAAATAAAGAAAAGGATATAATGTTTTAGCTATAGCCACAGGTACTGTACAAACCTGAAGTATTGCTTATTTTGGGACACAGATTTCATCATTATTCTAATCAGAGGCCCAAAAAACAAGGTACGATTATTTTGCAGGTCTTCAGAAAGGCCTCTAAGGGATATATTATTCATAATTATTAACATCAAGAAATGAGGGGTGGCTCAAACAGTCCTTTGCACTGGAGCAATGGCAAGTTTACAGCGATGCTGCAACAAGTGTCAGTGTGTCATACGGAACAGTCCAGGCAATCCTCACATGTGATTTGAACATGCGCTGTGTTGCTGCCAAGTTCATCTCCAGGCTGCTGATCCAGGAGTAGTAGAAACATGGTCTCGAAGCCTGCGAAGAAATCCGTCAAGGTGCTTTGGATGACCCGTTCTTCATGTCAAGGCACATTACTGGTGCCGAAACTTAAAACCCTGAAACCCTGAAATGAAGCAGCAGTCTTTACAGTGAAGCAGCCCATCATCACCATAACCAACAAAGGCGAAGCAGGGCCATAGCCACCCAAGTGCATGCTCATCGTCTTTTTCGACATTTGTCGCATTGTGCATCGAGAATTCATCCCCAGGAGCCAGACCTGCAATAGCGAATTCTACTGCCAGGTTTTAAGGCGGCTGAGGGAGGACATACGGCGAAAGGAGAACTTTTTGATACCATCTTGTGTATAGATGTGGTCAGGTGTCCACAAACTTTTGGCCATATAAAGTATCTAGCACAAGAAGCTTATACAGCACAACGTGATGAGAACAGCACTAGGTTCTAAACTAGAAAATGTTCTGAACGAACATATCGACACCATATATATTCAAAAGCATTAGATTTATTTAAAAACGTAAAAGAAACAAAATGAACAGATCTTAACAGATTTGCGTGCAGTGAAAAGAAGGAAAGGTCAAAATAACATATTTTGCTCAGGCATAGCGCACTATTGGTGTGAAAAAGATCAAGATCAAACAATGCTGTAAATGACAGTTGACCTACAGACCCAACCGATCCTCCTTCACCCTCCACTTGAAAAAGTCAACATATCCATTATGTTTAAGGCAGATCCAGGAGCACTAAAGCATTCTCATCTCGGACAGCCTCCCAGGTGGATCGGCTTCGCGACAGCTGTAGATATTTAGCCATCATCCTCAAACAGAATTATTTCAGTTCTGCTCATGTCTACTCCCGGGGTTCATTATTAATGCATGACTCAGGGCTAGTCGGCTTTGACGCAGATGCTTTACATTATTTACAAACTGGAAACAATGTGGGAGATGTGGATTACAAGGTGGGAGACTTTTAGAAAAATTTGAATAATGGATGAGAAAAAAGGGGTGCATATATATATGCTCCTGATTCATCTATATGCTTTGAGACATTGCATATCTGCACATTGCATATCTGTCTTTCTCTTTCTTAGAAGAAGAGTTTCACATGTACTCTGTACGAACAGAGATGATTGTGGTGTAAGTGTTGTTTCTGCTGCTGTCTTTTAGTTGTGGTTCTATGACCTTTCTATCTTCTTTAACAACCAGGTACACCAGGAATTTGGCATGGAGCTTGATCAGGACTATACGGGGCAACGTGGCAATAACTCCCAGCCGAGTTCCTGTAATGTGCAAGTGGTGTTCATAAATGACTGTGTTTCAATGGTCTGGCGTTCCACTCATTGAATCTTAACAGGAACAACAGCAGTGGGTTCCAACCGTCATTCATGGGTGTTTACCTTCTTTAAAATGTTTAAGCCACCTTTTTTTTTTTTTTTTTTTTACTTTTGCTGTCTGGTCAAAGCTACAGAGTACCGAACACCGACCCTCAGGCACAAAAACAATTTTTCCCCAGGCGATTTGCTTCATGAATAGTTAAATGTTTTCCTCGCTGTGCAATAAAAATATGTGCAATATTAAGATGTGCAATAGGTGCAATACTGTGCAATACCACTGATATTTATTTGACTTATTTGATAAAACTCCACATCCTACTCCATTTGTTGTCAACTTTTTTTTCTTTTTTTTTTTAGTGTTGCAAGCTTTTGTCACTAGAGCAAATTCCTTGTACTGTTTGTGCAAACATACTTGGCAAAATGCTCCTTCTAATTCTGATTCTGATTCTTCTAAACCAGTACTGCGGCCAAGAGTCTCATCACCGTACTGTGCTTAAATCCTAATTGTCAATCAGTTTCACACCTGCATTCACAAGGAATTTCATCACAAGTCCCAGTTTGACTTGAATGCGCTTGTGCAAAAGTTTTGAGCCACCCCTCATTTCTTCATATTTTGCTAAGAACCAGAAACCCCTTTCTTGTACTCCTGAAGAATTTTAGGGCTCTCATTTTCAGTCCAGTCCCTGTACCTGACTGGTTTCAAAAGAATGTTTTTGTTGACATATAAATCATTTAAGAATAAAAAACATCCAACTTAAGGCATGAGAAACCAGTGTAGATGATGACAGATGATTAGGCCAGTGATTAGTATAATGGTGATGCTGAATGCTGAGTGGTTGGAAAAGAAGAGAGGGGAAATGAGGCTGCTGCTGAGGTTGTTACATTAGCAACCAATTTTTTTTTTATTGTACCTTTATTCATTTTTCAGTCTGTCACAGTTAAATATTTGATCCCTTTCTTTAATTTAATCTAGATCATTCATTTTTATGAACAGTTGAGATATCAATAGGAGTCCTGGGGAAACCTGGTGTCACCTGAGACAGGCATCAATAGGTCTTACATATTCATGAAAAGTTGTGGATTGTTCAGTGAAACAGAGGCTCTTAGGAAAAGAAGTCACTTTACCCCAAATAAAATGTTAATAAAATGTAATTTTTTTGTATGTGTACTTTGACATAAGTTTATAGGTCGCACATGAATCTAATATATTTACATCAGCCACATTACAAAAGACCAGTTTGTGCTCTACATAAATAAGGGAAATCTACTACCTACTACATTGGATTTTAAATGTATACAAATTTAAGAAGAGCGCTGAATCACTGCAGGTCTTAGAGGCAGAAAGGCCTTTAAGGGATATATTATTCATAATTATTAACATCAAGAAATGAGGGGTGGAAACAGAAATGTTATGTAACCGGCTGCTATCTATACATTAATTTGAAAACAAAAAAACACGGTCTCAATTATCAGACGCTCATTGGTTCCAATAATGTTTGAGGGCACCATAGTAAAGGGCGCACATGGATTATGGGTATTTATTTCAGCAGCGTGATGACTCACCACACGCAGCTATCTCAGCACAGAAAACGGTATGATGACGGTTTACACCCACCGATGTGACTGTGAGCTGTGAAATCTATACAGTGAAATAAAAGAGTGAAAATCCAATGCTTATTTCTGTCTTTCTTTTTCTGTAAGCCAAAGACAATGACATCCAGGATTTTAAAAAATAATAAAATAAAATAAAAAATGAAGCCTATAATATATGGTTGAAACAGAAATGTGTCCTACCCTCATGGATGTGTCCTTCCTGTGCACTCAGATATATCCTCCATATTCCCATCATTAGGAAAATCTATAAATATTTCCTGCTTCTGTCAGGCCTTTGTCAAAATCCAGTGAGTCATTGCAAAGTCTTGGCTCTGTTGTCAGTAGCATTTTTTCATTGCTTGGTTTGTTTCAAATGCTCCGGCTGTTAGTCTATGCAGCTTCCCATCTGTAGGATGCCCTCATTTTATAGACATTAATACATAGCACAAATCATTTCAATGCTAAATACAGGATATGGAAACAGCACTACACTCTAAAAGCTAGCACAGTCCTGTCCTACCCTACTGTCTTGTCTCACTATGCTTTCATTTTGTACTACAAGGAAGCCAATTCTTTGGTTTATGCAATATAAAGATTTACTATGCATTATCTAATGTTTTAAACACCTAATGTTCTACAGTTTAGTCATTGGTGACAGCAGGTCACAAGCTATTATGTCAAACGTCCATCAGTTGTCTACACCCCTTATCTTGTGTAGGGTCTCGGAGGGCCTGGAGCCTATCCTAGGAGAGCAGACAAGTTACACCCTGGATGGGGTCCCAACTAATCGCAGGCGCAATCACAAACAAACCCACTACAGGCAATGTAACAACACCAATCAAAAACATGTACACTTTATGCCTTAGGACTGTGGCAGGAAACCCATCAGTTCTACCCCAATTTATTAAACATCCATAAAATGATTCCTCATGTCCCCAAAACCACTCTTTCACAATTTTAGTTATGAAATGTGTCTTTTTTTTTTTAATTGATGGAATATTCTGGCCAATTATTATATTCAGGTCGTCAGCAGTGTTGGGGGACGTTACTATTTAAAGTAACTAATTACATTACAAAATTACTGTCTTTAAAAAGTAATCAGCTACATTACAGCGTTACTTTCTGATAAAAGTAACTAGTTCGAGTACTTTTCCTTTGCAGGTAATGAAAACTCCTTTGTGATTCCTCATGCATGTTGTTTTAGTCAAGACCTTTATAATTATTCTACCATCATCACTCAGCGAAATTTGGCCCGTAATCTGTTAATTACTAAAAGCAGGAATAACAGAAGAGGGCAGGTTATCGGGGCCGGGGCGGGGCTTGTAGAACGACTTTCTCACACACACACACTAACGGAATCATTGCTGTCTGACTCACGGATTACATAAATTGTCTGAATAATGGATTACATTTATTGTAAATATAAAATATAACTAAATAATTGAGTACTGTACTTAAATGACGGACCTAACGCGTTAGATTAACTCTCTTGTACTCTTGTACTTGTACATGGTAACGCGTTACACCCAACACTGGTCATCAGCTGACATCATATTATTGCCAAATATCGTTACTAAGGCTAGACCTGAGCTCCTGATGATGGTTTTAAATTTTTTCAAGTCCAATCTTTGTTCTCCCTAGCAAATAATAAAAACTGATCACATTGCATCACTAAAGGTGTTATTTATTTTTTTGTTGAGATCACATAACATCCAGAAAGGTGGCAGTTCACCTTCCAGGTTTTATAGGATTCTTAACCCAATGTCAGTATATCCTTAGTTGTTTTCTTTGGTTGATGCGGGCAAATAATTTGACCTTCTAAAATGACATTTTTTTTTGGCAAGTTATTATAATGTTGTTTTTTTGTTGTCATTTCTCTGTTTAAAGCACAATTTAAGATGCACTTATTTAGAATGGCTTTTGATATTTTTAGTTTCATGCGTTTTTAAAAAAATAATAATTTTATGTTTTATTTTGTTTTGTTTTGTGTTATTTTTATTTGATATTTTATTGGCATTTTACTGTCATTGTTTTATGCTGTGAAGCACTTTGGTTCAACTTACAGTAGGTTGCTGTAAGGTGTTATATAAATAAATGTTGATTGATTGATTGATTGAAATTAAAATGCATTGTGTTGTAATACATTAAAATGCAACGAATTGCAACCTGAAAGAGAATAATACCATTTTCAAAAATGTTTTCAAATCTCCAGACTGCTTCCAAGAAATCTATGTCTGTCTGGACGGGAACTCAATCCGTTTTTCAAGGATTTGTTTGGTTTAATTCTTGGGGATTTGTCTTTTTTATGCATGGCTATTTTCGCATGACATAATTGCCTGAAGATTTATTGTTTAATTAGGTTCTGTGAAATAAATAACACAGTGTCTCCGTCGTGACTAGACTGTTGGCCTGGATTCGCAGACCTTCATCTAAACTAAAACTTTTACTGCCAAACATAAAAAGCACATCTGTTCCCTGCAGGTACTTCAGGGCTCATCGTTATGCAAAAGATGAGCTGGCATTTCTTTCTGCGTGTCGTTTTAAAGCCATACTGTATATGCAGTGGTTAATCAGACTCATCTTTATTACCTGCTGGTGATAGACAAAACTTCATGCCGAGTACCAGATGGCAAGACTGAGACATAAATCTGACAGACGATTGATAGATGGAGTTACATAAGAAACCCATCTGACTGAAAAACAAATAGTTTCCAATTCTAGTCGACTGATCTAGACAAATCACTTGTGTAATTTATGAACTGGTATAGGGTTATAGAGTATAGAGTTGGCAATAAATGCAGGCTTCACTTATTGCATACTTTAATTTATACTTTTTATCGGCACTTGTACTGTTTCGTATTCAGATTAGTTATTTATTCTGGATCGCATCATTATGGGGCTAAAGCTTATCCTGAGAGTGTAAACCTGATGCCAGAACATCACAGAGCATCATGCATACAGTACACATGCACACATTTGTTCACATTTAGCTATCTCGGGTAGACAATCCACCAGCCACCATGGGTTTGGGAAGTGAGAGGAAACTGGGGAACCCAGAGAATACCCACATGGACACTTCAAGAACACGAACAACTTCACACAAACAATAATTAGCTCATGGGCAACCCAAGGACCCAGAAGCTGTTAACACTACCCTTTGGGAGCCACTGTGCTACCCTCTACATGATTTGCTTTCAAGTAGTAATTATCAAAGAAGGTGGCTCAGGCAGTTGAGGCTATGTAGTATGAGTTCCGTCACCACTGGGTCGTCAGTGTTGAGTCCTTGGGAAAGACCCTTGAACCTACAATCGAATCAAATAAGCCACTACATGCAGTGGCGCTCCCAAGCCTGATTAGGAAATGGGAGGGTTCGACAGGAATGGCATCCAACTTAAAAAGTGTTCCAGTGACTGAAGTACATTCCTCAACCTTCTTGTTGAGTCTTCTTGAGTCTTGTTGCTTGTCTTCTAGGAGTCTTGAAGGATGGCAAGTCAGTCCTGGTTCTGCTTTTTTTTTTTTTACTGGAAAAGAAAGAATCAAGACTTTTTCATTGGTTTACTGACATCTGAGGCCTTGGGATAAGTAAAGAAAATTCAGGCCATTGCATTCTGAATCATTTTTGAGAACAAACTTAATGGCAGATGGCAGGTGAAGAACTTAGAGGTGTAAGCCAGGATTGCAATGTGCTGAGAAGGATAGCTTCTCAAAGGCAATGACAATGGTAATAGACAGTATCTGATTCTTGCTGGGATTAATTTTTATTTAGCAACATGCCCGTAAGGGTTACAGACAGGCACCACATCTGATCATGGAAAAAGTCGGAATTCATCTCCATAGCTACACTAACGTTCAAAAGTTTTAGAACACTTTCGAACTCCATGATGGTTCCTGATTTTTATTTCTTTCTACATTGTAAAGGAATGCTGAAGGCGTCCAAAAAATGCATTAA
>JAQMYL010000019.1:15051158-15065134 GCA_030014365.1 Clarias pachynema
CCCAGTATTGTTGTAGAATGTAGAAAATAAATCACTAAACAAAAACAAAGAAATTTGCAAGTGTTCTAAAACTTTTGCACGGTAGTGTATACAATCAGTAGGCCAGACCTAGTGAAAAGCTCTAAGAGAACAGGTGCAAATGTAAATGTGAAGGAGCCTGAAACACCACTATGCATGACATGTGAACCCTCTACAGGTCATTTGATAAAACCCACCCCCACAGACAGTGAACAAACCGATGCTATGCTTAAGCAGTGATTCCAAGTATGGTCTTGATGAGCTTAACTGGGTCAAAATCTTCCGAGAGGTTTAGGTGGATCAGAATTGATGTCCATGGCTAATAATTTGGCTTGGAACTGCTCAGTCACTAACACCAAGGATGATGAATGTGCTGGTTTGATGGATCCTGGAGCTGATTCTTAGTGCTGAAAAACAACAACAACAATAAAGCATGTAGCCAGCATGCTCAATACTTTTTAATGTAAGAAAACAGATGCATGGCCGAAAGGTAACTGATTTGATCTTAAACCTGAGCTATAGCCTGCATATGTTTTGGTTTCTTTCCACTTTTTAAAAACTTGCTACAGGCTACTCTATACTAGATGTGAATAAGTGTGTTAGTGTGTTTGCATTGGTCCCTGGAAGGGACTGGTATGGCAGGATGTATTCCTCTCTCAAGTCCGCGGCACCTGGGAACCAGACCCACAGATAAGCTGGTCACCGAAAACGAATGAATGAATAAATGCAACAACTGATTCTGAATTATATCCACAGTGTTTCCTACATCTCACAACAAACAACACTTTTAAACTTTCTCGACTGAGTTTCACCCCGTTCACAATGACACTTTATTTCATACAGGATATGTACCAGTATGACAAGCAACCACCACTGTGTGTTATGAATAAATCATAAGGCAAACAAAAAGGGATATTTGTTACACTGTACTTTTCCATTCTGAACCATGTTGTCAGAACCCAACTTAATATGATGTGTAACACTTTCATTTTGCAAAACTATGCATAAAGCTAATCAGAAAGTAGTTTGAAAGTAGCTGAGTGGTTATGATATAATACTATGATAGTTTGCTGTGAAATCTGAAATTGTTCTTCTTCCCCTGGATGCTTCCCCTCAGATGGCCATGTTTCCTACTTACAATGTCACAGGTTTTTGCATTCAAGCGTAGTGGGATGATGAAGGGCCCCAGTTCACTCACTCATCTTCTATACCGCTTTATCCTGTATTCAGGGTCCCAGGAGGCTTAGGGCACGAGGCAGGGTACACCCTGGATACACATTCACACACTCACACTACGGGCAATTTGGGAACACCAATTAGCCTAACCTGCCTATCTTTGGACTGTGGGAGGAAACCGGAGTACCCGGAGGAAACCCACCAAGCACGGGGAGAACATGCAAACTCCAGGCACACAGAGACGGGAATCGAGCCTGGCCGGGAATCGAACCCGGACCCTGGAGGTGCAAGGCAACAGCGCTAACCACTACACCACCATGTTATATCAAATAGGAAAATGATATAACAAGACATCTCAATTCTTGAAATGCCAGTCAGTACTGTTTAAACTCTAATAAAGAGAATAAGAGGTTCTGTTGATACTAAGCCACGGTCAGGTAGACCAAGAAAGTTGCGAAAAGGCTGCTCTGGAAAAACAGTGGTGTTGCCGTTTCGGGGGTGAGCAGCACACCTGAGTTCCTACTCCGTTCTCTCCTCACGAACACACCTCCGCAGCGCACACACTGGGGGAGGGGTCGGCAACATACGTACATACATAATGTGGTATACAACATAGTAGTGGCCGTTACAATGGCCAGGGGTTTGCTTCATGAGATTTTTTTTTTTGTCCGTCTCCATCGTTTTTGTGATTTTAACGCATTTGTTCTATTCATCCATCAATCAATCAGTGCAGTGGTTTTCGGGGTGCAATTTTTTTCCTTCCCCATTGCATTATTTTTATTATTTTTCATTTTCATCCATTTATTTTTTACTCAGTTGCCAATATGATTTCAAATGTAGTGAAGTACAATACTTCAAATAAAACATACTTAAGGAAAAGTAAAATTATAAAAAAGATTTTAAAAACTACTTTAAATAGTAGAAGTACACAAAAAACTACTCAATTACAGCAACACGAGTAAATGTAATTCGTTGCTTTACACCTCTGCCTACAGTGAAAAGTACACTTTCCTCACTGTAAAGCATGCTGGTGGATCTCTTATGTTTTATGGCTGTTGAGCCCCAGTGGCACTGGGAAGGTAAAGTTGATAAGTCAAAATTGATGGCAAAATGAATGCAGCATGTTATCAGGAAATACTTGCAGACAATCTGCATTTTACAGCATGAACACTGTGTATGGGACGCTCTTGGATGTTCCAACATGACGATGCAAAGCACAAGGCCAAGTTGAAGAAAAAGTTGAAGGTTCTGGAGTGGCATCACAGTCTCCTGACCTCGATATCATTGAGCTACTTTGGGGAGATCTCAAACGAGCAGTTCATTCAAGACAACAAATTTATTGGAGGCATTTTGCCAAGAGAGAGAATTAAGGACCTTATCCACAATTATTACGCTAATATATTACAATATGATTATTTCCTCATGTTCTTAACTGTCATGTTTTGTTTGATGATTTTGCCATTCAGTTATACCAAACTGATGAACATCCTAGAAGAAATAAAATAAATTAGTTTTGCCTTCTCACTCATGTTTTCTTTAGAAAAAAAATGGTGCACATCTTGCAAAATTCTCCCAAATATATATATTCTTTAGTGAAATAATGTACTTTGATATAGTATTAAGTTGTCTTTTTAACTTTGCGTTATACGGTTATGTGTAATATACGATATACAGTGAAACCTCGGATTGCGAGTAACGCGTTCCGCAAGACGAGCAAAGATTTTTAATCAATTTTGACTTGGAAAACGAGCAAGTCTTAGTTTACAAGTACCGAGTATCATGTATCACGCATGCGCTTCTTGTTTTGATGCCGAACGTCACGTGATCACACCTGAGCCAACGTTTTTCTCTCTTGTGCTGCGGAATTGGACACCGTGCCCCCCCCCACCCCCACACAGACACAGACCCCTCCTACTTTCTATTATATAATATAATTTATTGACACTATTGTCATTAGTCAAGACAAAAAAATTTATGTCCTACTGTACTTTCAAATTACACCTAACATAGATACATAACATCGACAAGATATGTCAATGTGCAAAGTCTGCTCTAACCCATATAACAAGATTTTAAAACTAGCGCATTCCGACTGTGATATCTTTTGTCTTAATAATTGAACTGCGCTGTAATGTTAATCTTATTGATCTATACAGTGTGTGTTGATTCATTTTCTCTAATAGTAGCTCTGACAGTAACTCCAGCTATAATTCAAATCAGACATTCTATCTTCTATCTCTTTGCTTCTAGGGCAGAAACGCAACGTGGACAGATTGAAATCTTCTGGGGACCTTTGTTTAGCAGCAAAGTGACTAATTCAAGGGGTTTGAGAAAATGTTGCATTAAGAATTCAGTAACGATAGCCGTTTTCATACAACCCCTCACCCCTTTGTGGATCATAAATATTGGAACAAACGAACATAATTACAACCACAATTATTGCCTTTAATACTTAGATGACAATCCTTTGCTGCCTGAGGTCTGGAAACCAAGGACCTGACCAAATACTGAGCTTCTTCCTTCAGATGCTTTGCCAGGGCTTTACTGCATCTGACTGACATGTGACTGACTTGGCCAGGGAAGAATATCCCATTTCTTTGCCTTGGGTAGCTTTCACTGTATGTTTTGGGTCATTATCCATCTGCAACATGACGCACAATCCTATTGGTTTTGCAACATTCGGCTCAATCTTAGTGGAGAGTATTGCGAGAGAATTCATTGTGCTACTTTTATCAGCAGTCAGGTCATCAATAAACACCAGTGACTCAGTTCCATTGGCAGTCATACAAAGCTTAGGCCATAACACTGCCTCCACCATGTTTGACAGATGACGTGGCATGCTTTGGATCTGTTCGTTTTTTTCACCATACTTTTCTCTTCCCTTCATTAATCTTGGTTTCATCAGAAAAAAAATCTGGCAAACCCTTCAGGTAAAGTCTTATCTGGCCTTTCTGTTCTTGAGTGTTACCAGTTTGCACCTTGTTGTGAAGCACCTGTATTTACTTCATAAATCCATCGCAACTTTAGACTTTGACAATGGCATGCCTACAGTACCCCCTTAAAAATGTCCTAGACCTGGCTAGATGTTGTGAAAGGGTTCTTCACCATGGACAGAATTCTGCAGTCATCCACTTTAGTCGTCTTCAGTAGTCTTTAAGTTTGCCAGTTAATTCCTTCTTTTTAAGAATGTTCCAAACTGTTGTATTAACCACTCCCCATGTTTTTACTAACTATCTGATGGGTTTATTTTCAGCCTAATGATATCCTTCTCCTTTGCAAAGACACCTCTTTAGACCTCATGCTGATCATTCAAGTGAATGGCTACCTAATGCAAATGGAACACTCAGAACCACTTTCATTTCTTTTTATCTGCTTGATTAGTCATGGAGTAATGAAGGAACAGGACACCCATGGACAAAATGCAACAATTGTCAAACCCCTTGAATTAAAGCTGAAAGCAACGACTTTGTTCATATCTTGAGTGTTTCATTTCAAATTCAGTGTGGTGATGTACAGAGGAAACTTTATATGTATCTTTGTCTCCAAAATGTATGGGTCATGACTGTATTTAATATTGACTGTAAAGATATTAAATAAATACCATGCAGAAATTTTTTATGTTAAGTTCTTTTTTGTTGTTTGTTTTTAAAGTGCATGACTTACAACATTACACAAAACAGGAAGTATTGTTGAAGATTCATTTATGTAATGTCTGTAAACAATGCATAATACAGTTTTTCAAATTGCTGTCCTATGTTAACTTTAGTTTTATTAAAAAGTGTTTGTCTTTTATAATTTATTTGTTTACCTTGGCTGTGTCTTCCTGAAATTTTTGTGAAATATTATAATGAAATGTTTTGGGGGGGGGAAAATCCTATATTGGGAAAATTATTTCAATGAAAAGATACTTATTTTTAAAGATCTTTAAACTATTAGTTGAATATATCTTTAAGTCAAAAGAGAGTTGGTAATTTTAAGATGCAATTTTCACCAGAATAAGTATACCATTACTGCTGAAATATCCGTACAAATATTGCGAAATATATTTTTGCAACATCGTCCACCCTTCATTTCTTCATTACATCCCTCAGTGTTTAGTACTTTTTAAAACACACTACTAGCAATGAAACTGGCGCACATAACTGAACACATTTAGGTGCTTGTCCTATATTAACACACTGTTTAAGGCTATGTTCACATTACAAACAACATGATTCGATTCTGACTGTTCAGTTGGTCATGATCTTAGTTGCATGTCGAGACAGTTCACATTCATAATTACGAGTGACTTTTATCTGACTCTAATGTGGACGCATCTGTCCTCTGAAACGGCACACATGCGCACGACACATCTTTGCTAGCGTCATCAGGGTTAAAACATGTTTGTGCGACCGCTCATTCACTGAATTTAAACAACAGATGAGAGTTTACCAAAAGTATGCTTAGGATTTTGCTCTGGGGGACAGCAAGCAGTTAGTCAGCTGTACTTGTTGAGGTCCAGAAGAAGGATGAAAGCCAGAAACCTCACTTTAGCTGTTTTATCAGCCGTTGCCAGTGCTGACTAACATGAGAAAGTGCCCTATGCATTCCAGTCACATGACCATGTATCGGATATGTGTCTGATTTAGGACCATGTATGAAAGTGACTCAGATCCGATCTGAAAAACATCAGATTTGTGCATTCAGACTGCCATTAAAAAAATATTTAAAAAAAATAAAAAAACAGATCTATGTCCAAATTGGAATTGAGTCACTTTAGGTTGGTAATGTGAATGTAGCCAAAATTCATCAGCTTTTAAGTCACTTATATGTGCTGAGCAAGACTCATTATAAATGGTTCAGATTTCCTGTATATTAATTAATGCATTTGTAGTGAAGAATTTCAGTCACTGACTTTATTTTCAAATGAAGTAACACATTTTTTATAAAGCTGTGCTCGTGAATGACGTCACTCACCCAGGTTTCACAAATCATTTCTCCCAAAAAAAAAAGTAATTACTCAATTACCATCATTTACTATTCAGCAAGCTGCTCTTCATATTAAGTCGATAACGTTTGGGGGGGAAACCGGGATGTTAAAACACAACATTGATAGTGATAAAACAATTTGAGGAAATACTGTAGGAAGCACAAATATCACACATAGAAACATAAAAAAACAGCATTCTTCTTCATCTGTTCCCTTTGAACACAAGATCCTTGGCATGTTTGTTTAACCTGCATGTTGGATATTTGACAAAATATCTGTTAAGGCATGTGCCGATATTGCATTTTTCTAACATAATAAATGGTTAAAGGTTTTTTCTTTTGTTTTTTTTTTTGTTTTTTTAGAAAAGCCGAGTTATAGTTCTGCTTGCCAACGTTTTCTAAAACCTCGTTAACACAATTACATGATTGCCTTCAAACCTGTCTAAAAATTACGCCTTTCATGCAAGGCAGGCTTTATTCTGACTCCCTAGGCAGCCTCTACCTGAACGGAACACTGGGTTAATAATATATTTTGTGTTCTGAGTAAGAGAAATGAGTCAGGTGTATATCTTGCTGTATTATAGGACTGGTTATCGGCGCATGCCTAACATAAATTTGCATTTGCGGTGGTAGAAAAATGTTGATTTGTTGTTGCAGAGATTTTTCTATGAACTTTCTAAGGAACCTAGTGCGATCTTGTATCTGCGCAAATAATCAGAGGTAACTAAATCGGATGCTAATTTCAGCCATTTACAAACGATTACCTGTAGCTGCCACTGAAGATGCATTATTATCACTTTATTATTGTTAGTCTTGAAATTGGAAAATAAACCACGATATAATGGTGCGCTGTGTTCACTCCTATTTTGTAAATAACGATTCTGTAGGACGTTCGATCAGACGTCCATAAAGGAAGCACCTTATTGACTAAATCGTATTTTACCAATAAATCTGAATTTTAAATAAAAGCTATTCATCAACCTCTGACACGATCCATGTTATTACATTTGGACTGCAATTTAATTAATCTGAAAACTAATCAAAATTAAAGTACCGATGTCAATTTAAAAGCTGCAGAAGAAAATGTACGGGGGGAAAAAAATTGTTTGTCAATGTATAAAGTTTGCCATCAGTGAGATTGTTTATAATTATACCAGCCTGATGCATCTGTTAATGCGCCAATCAATCATCTTGCCCATGTACTGATGGGTATTAACAGACCAGGAACAAATAATGTGATGTGAATGCCAATCAAATAATTAAGGATAGCTTTTTAAGCCTGGATAATATCCTGATCAGACTGCCATGGGCTGCCATGTCTTCAGCTTATTTTTACTTTATCAGCATCACCAACCCTTAAAAGAAAAATCCACCCTGATCGACGCGCGCATAACGATGTAATGTAATTTTGAATCAGTCAAGATTTACAGTACTGTGCAAAAGTCTTTATGCACATGCAAATAAATGCTGAAGAGCAAGGATATCTTAAAAATTTAAAAATACAATATAAATCCCAATGGTGCATCAATGCTTTGAGCACAATTGAGAACAATTTGTGGCACTTTATAAGAAAACTAGCTGTTAAGTTTTACTCAGCATCTGGCAGAATCACCCACAGTTCTTCTGACGACCTTAACAGTTGCACCTGATTCTTTTTTGCATGCGAAATCCAGCAGCTGCTATTTTGTTTTTCTTTTGGTCTGAAAAGTCGCTTACATAATGTGCTGCTTTTCTTTTTTTTTTCTCTATCTGTTTTCTTACTAATGATGTTTGAAAATTAGAAATGTATTGTACTGACTCAATCTTAATGCCAGAAAGTTCTAAAGGAAAGTTTGTACTAAAAAATAAACTTTTGCATAGTACTGTACTTTGAAATGTCTCTCACTCTAAAAGTTTCCTTCATTACCCACAATGCTGTTCGTCTAGCTCCTGAGAAGGGTACAGTGGGATTTACGACTAGCATCAGCTCTACCTAAACACATCAATGCAGCAGGGTTTTAGTCCTTTACCCAGTCCAGCTCTTTTACATCTTCATCTGTGCTCTCTGCACAGACTGGTCAACACTAATCAAATAATTTGCACTAGAATTGCTAGACATATCAGAAATATTTCAATATAAGCATATTACATGAGTTTCAGGGTGAACATTTCCTTTCATCGACTAAAACATATGGAACGTTTGTTGTGTCATATTCGTTATAAAAGCAGCATAAAAATTAGAAACTATTAGTTTGAATGATTCCGGAAAAGATGTGGCGACGACTGTCGGTTGCATGTTTTTAACTAGAATTCTCCCGTCAGGTTCCCCAATTGATCTGAAACCAACGTGTACCTTTATAGCTAATCTGAGCAACAACAAATTGACCAAGATGAGACAAACCAATGTTTTTGATACAAAACAAACCTAACGGATCACTTGAACTCCACAAAATGTCTGTAAACCATTTAACATCAACTCGATCCAAAAGTGCAATTTTACTACTGTATCCCAGTTCAGTAGTGCTTTTCCTGCAAGTAATCTTTCATTTTGTTTGGTAAAGGTAGTTTCTGAATCAGGTCAATCCGTGTGTATTGCCGAATAATGAATCGGCACGAGTACTGCAGAGAACGCACTTGCATGAAACGAGATACGGGATTGGTCAATCGGACCGGGTAAGTCACAGACCCTGGCTGCCGCGATCTGGAATAACAGAAGGCGCCGTATTCCGAGTCCTTAATAGAGTGCTCGATAAGGTCAACGATGGACGTGTGTCCTTCTACATCGGGCTGTTCATAAAAACTGAACCTTCCGTTCGAATGTTCGATCCTGGTGTGAAGAGTCTTGCCTTGCGATCGGAAGCTCAAGCTGAGAAGATAACGGTCGTCTGAGCTATCGCGCACCAAAAAAGAACCGTCCTGAAGGTTAAGGAGCTTGTCCTCAGCCTCCCATCGCGTTATAGGTCCCCAGTACCAACCCTGCTTAGCGAGTTTCTTCAGCTCTTCCGTAAGGCTCGTGACAACCATTGGTCCACTGCTTTGTACTGAATCATATACCCTGCTAACTCCAGGAGCAAAATTAGGGTCGAAATTGAGATGCTGTCTCACTCTTTCGGCAACTTGTGAATCAGCACCACCAAATCCAGAATAGGTTCTTGGAATTTCGCCGCCAGAAACAGGGGAAAGCGAAGGCGAAAGTGAAGGAGCCTCAGATCCTGAATTTTGAAGGACTATTCCCGGGCTGCCGAGTACAATCCCATTCACGGACTGATCCATGAGAATATCTGATGTTAAGAGATCATGGTCGACATGTCCTTGATCCACATTTAACAGTTCGTCATTGACTTGTTCCATCACCTCTATCGGCGAGGTGCCATCCAAGCACAGCAAGTGGGATGATTCGGGGTACATTCCCTCATCTAAAGGCATTGTGTACTGGATGTAATCCTGAGGTCCACTAACTACAGGCACATGTTCTTCCATGTTTAAATGCAAGTCACTGTTTGGAGGCTCTAAAGTCTTCATAGACTCGCTTCGATCATCAAAAAGTCCCTCCATCTGGATGTCATGGAAATCTTTCCTGACACCGTTAAAGGATGGACTGGAGCTAGGTGTGTGAACCATGGCTTTTACCTTCACCTCCATCTTAATACAGGCTTCCTCAGGGTCAACAGTTCTTATGGGCCAAGGCGAAGGGCTGTAGTGATGACTCCGCAGAGATGCTGATCGTAAAGGGCGCTGGGCTTTGGCTTCGCTAAAGCTTATGGGGACTGACGAGGACGAGAACGTATCATCGTCATCTCCCAAGCCCACTGAGGCTGACCCACCTTTACTTTTAGGTTTCTGCTTAGAAGAAAGCCTCCTCTTTAAGGTCCCCATAAGACCTTCGCTCTTGGATCTGTTCTTGTGGGCCCTCGCGTCCTCACCATGGAGGTCACAAGCTAGCTCTTTGGCGTAACAGCTTCCAAAAAGTGAGTCGTCTTTTGTGAACTCGGGGGCTAACGTCGGCTTCTGAAGCATCACAAAATCTCCATCCTCTTTGCCCTTGATGTTGAACGACTTTCGGAACGTCTTAAGGCTAAACGTCTTCTTCATCCTGACCTTTCCACCGCATGAGAGGTGATAGCCAAGGGTTCTATCCTTCCATGCAACTGGGAAATGCTAATCACAAAGCAGTTAATCTCGTCATCTCTGGGGAGAAAAAAGACAAAAAAAAAATCATGATAAACAAGTTGTATGTATTGTGTATATCTATCTAAATTACTATCTTTAGCGTAAAGATGTGATAGCCTGGTCATTCAGTACATTAAGGTCGTAATGTGTGTACATTATGTTGCGGAGCCGAGACCTGCTTCCAGAGGCCACCCTGCACTCTGGAACGGGGTAAATTTGACGTTTTTCCATTGCTCCAAAGTCTAATCTTTATTAAAAAAAAAATTTTTTCGAATTAGTTTCACAAATAAGTGGTTTTTTATGGACACACACCTGTTTAGTACCAATCCTGCGAGTTCTCATCACATTGTCTGTATTAAAATGCTCTTACTTTCACTGTGACAAATAAAATTTTAAACTTGGTTCTCAAGTGCTTAAATGATCTCTATTCATGATTCCACATTTCTTTTACAAAGTTAACGATTCAGCACTGTACTTCCAGGTCTTGATAATGTGTTGATGGTTGCTTAACCCAGTTCCAGTAATTTCAAATCTCCTTAGTTGTTTTCTTTGCTTGATGCAGCCCAAAAAACAAAAGAAACCCTTTTGAAATAGCAACTTTTTTATCGAGTGGTGTATATAAAATGTATGTGATTAAGTAGTAGACATGAATAAATCCAAGTTTTTTTTCACTTGATTTTATTGTGCAACACTTTGTCCAAAATGCACTGTTTTTGTTTCATCAGGAACTGAATACAAACATTGTATTTCTGCACAGCTCTTTCTTACTATTTGTTTATTTTGCTTTACATTATTCATATATATTTATTTTCAAGGAAAGTGACAATTGCAATATACGTGTATAAATACACGTAGATACATCAGGAATTTAATACGAGAGCATTAACTAGCTGTGTTCTCTAACATTACATGCTGGCTAGTTAGCTGCCTAGCTATACAATGAACAAAATTAGTTTGCCAGGAAACACTCCAACCTGCAAATAAAATATTCAGGGATTTGAATATCATTAATTACAGAAATAAGTAAACTCCACTTAGCTGGATAATCTTTCATTTGCGTAGCTTTAACCCAGGTATGGGCCTAATTAAGCTAAGCTAAGCTAGGTTAGTATACTCCAGGCCTACACACACCACACTGATATTAAAAACACAATAATATTAAATTTAACAGCTAAAGTGCTGTTTCGATACTGAAAAGTTTATTAACAGGACTTAACTCTGACTGTTTCAATTTATTTAACGAAAAAGCATAAAAACTAAGCGACCTAGCTAACACTAACAAAGCACAAATGAATAACGTTAGCTTAGCTAAACTCGAATAAACATTAAAAATAAAAAAAGAAACAAATAAATAAATGTAGCACTTACTTCAATAGCATTAAGAGTGAAGTCCACCTCCCGTTGTATTTTCTTTTTAAACGGCTTGTGACGGAAAGGCAGGAATGATGTGTTAGCTAAAACGCTAACTTCTGTGCTATCTGGCTAACTTAGCTAGCTAATGTGTGTACATCAGTTTCACACAGCGCGTTCACGGCGTCTGCATTGTGGACCGGTGTGTTAACGGGTCCTGCGCGTGAAGCAGACGTTATAGCGCGTCCAACTTCATTTATTACCTTTATATAAACAGATAATAATAGAGCTAGGCTAAGTTGTAGTTAAGCCTCTATGTCGTTTCTTCCTTTCTTGGGGGCTTTGCTGTTTTTCTCCTTCCTCTCAGGGTTGCCAGATTGAGTCCCGGATCAACCTTTCTAATTAGAATAAGTTACAGTGTCAGTCAGAAGTTTGGACACAGGTTTGTATTTGTATTTATTTGGACACATCTCAATATAAACTGTTCAAAAGAAATAATTGCATATTTTCGTTTAAATTAAATATATAATAACTACTATGAACAGATTATGAAGTGTGCAACCGGTACTATGACTTCAATATTATGAAGTGTGCTACCGGTTAACCATATGTTAAAAATCAATCAATAAATGAGTAAGGCTAATTTCCATGATGTACATCATCAAAATGTTTTTGCGTCATAAACTGCACTGTGTTTAACTTTTTAATGTTGGGTATTTATTTTTATTGTTATTATAATTCTGAGCTGTTTATAAATAGGTGGCACAGGAAGTCCACGGTCGAAGGTTCGAGTCATGTCTCGGGTTTGTGCATTGTTCTCCCTGGGCATGGTGGGTTTCCTCAGGTTGCTATGGTTATCTTCCACATACCAAAGACATGCAGAGTAGGACAACTACTCCAAATTGCTCATAGTCTGTGAGTGTGTGTGTTTGTGCCCTGTGATGTAATGGCACTCCAACCAGGGTGTACCCCGCCTAGTGCCTCGAATCCCCTGGGATGGGTGCTGCACTACCCTGTACAACAATCTAATAGAGTACAACAATGTAAATATATATTATAATTCTACTGTATATAATATAATTTTAATATATATAATATTATATATAATATAATTTATATAAATTATAATATTATTAGTAGTAGTATTATTATATAAACCATTATATTGTTGTGCGGTGTTGTGCAGCACCTATCACAAAGTCCTTAGTTGTATAAAAAAATAGCAAATCCAGCACAATAAAAAAAAGTAAAAAAGAAAAAAAAAATCATATATCATTAATTAATTGTATTGTTTGTATTATTAAGTTATGTTCTATCATGTTTGGTTCTGTTATGTGTATATGTGTCTACAGTGATGGATTGGCACCCCATCCAGGGTGTACCCCACCCCACCGATAAAAAGAATAAATGTTTAATGCGTAATAATACAACAGTATAAGATTGAGGTGTTGCAAGTAAATGTAACAAGTGTATACACCCAATGCTTTATGTACTACATAATCTTGTTAATGTTTATTAAAAAAAGACTTCACCAGTGGAACTCAATACTTTTTATGACTTGAAGAAAAAAAAAAACAGTCTGTCTAGTAAATAAATATAAGTAAATTGAGTAAATAAGTAAATTGAGTTTTAAAAGAAAGAGAGAGAGAGAGAGAGAGAGAGAGTACTAGTTAGTGCTAGTTACTGTAGATTGCATACAACAACCTCAACCTTTCCGGTGATGAACACCCATTATTTGTTAGGTTTATTTATCATTTTTATAAATATGATCCCAACAGTCCTGGTCAGGGAGCACTGTCAGGGAGCACTGATTATACATTTTAAGATCCATAAAATGAATTTAATACTGGACAGTTACCTAGTGTTTTGATTACAAAGTAACAACCGAAACCTTCAACAGGTCGTCCACTTAATAATCTTTTTTCATAAAATCCAAGTGTGATGTTAGGTAGAACAGTAAGAAGGCACTACGCCCAATCTGGCCACCCTGTGTCCCTCACCCACTCCTTTGTTGGTGTTAAAAATGCTGGTGATGAAGGAATACTGTATATAGCTCCTTTATACCTCATGTATTAAAATCATCATCATCATCATCCACTAGTGTAAAATTATGCCCAGCCTCCTGCATAAGCATATATAAACCCCACATTTCTGATATCACATCAGTTTCTTAATGAATTATCTAAAGCAAATTATAGATGTGATTTTCAGTCTCTGTGAATAATGACATCCTCATACTAGTACAAACCGGATTCCAAAAAAGTTGGGACACTTAACAAATTGTGAATAAAAACTGAATGCAATGATGTGGAGAT
>JAQMYL010000019.1:15120003-15135308 GCA_030014365.1 Clarias pachynema
TGTGTGTGTGTGTGTGTGTGTGTGTGTGTGTGGGGTTTTTGTGTGTGTGTGTGTGTGTGTGTGTGTGTGTGTGTGTGTGTGTGTGTAGGTCTTGGTCGTTATAGATTTTCCTGCTTTGCACTCTGACCTTGAATGTTTTGTCCCCAGAGCTCAAGATATTAATAAGATTGAGATACGTGTAGAATCGCAGTTTGCTAATTGCTAGTCGTTACTAATGACTTTGAAAGATCCCAACAGGTTTTATCTCAGGAGAACCGCAGACGTGTCGTACCGTCTCATCTGAACTTTCGAACACAGTTTTACACAGAACGATGGTTGTGGAATCTGACCCTCACATTGTCTCGTGTTCTTGGGTGACCGACTTCGCGGTGGACGTGTAGAGCCGGACAATTTATAACAACCACGGCTTATTGTAATGTACTTATACACACCACAGATTAGATTCAAGACAGACTTGGAAAAAACGAGAACTGAGACCAGCGGCAGCAGATAATTGTCCCCTATTTAGGCGTCCTTCCTAAACATGTCATGAATTTTTCTTCAAATGTGGTTTGACTTGGCCGCGGTAGCTGTGAGATTAATGCACGCACCGCTGAAAGAGTCTGTATTCTAAAAGCTAGTCGCATTTTCTCCTAATGTGCTACCGCATGAAACGTACCGCGAGATAATAATGCGAAAACAATCAAGCGTCGCGCGGGGTAGTCAAAACAGAGCTCGGTTTCTTTTTCACGGTTCTCTCCCGCGCTGTCGACGCCGAACGCGGGTTTAAAAAGGACTTTCTCGAGTCGTAAGGAAGGACAGAAGAGACTGAGTTAGCGTTTGATAAATAATGAAATACAAAGTGTTCTTGGCAGCAGACTCAGACGTTTGGATTCTGCTGTATGTATATTTAGAGGATGTAGAGTCTAGTGTGTGTGTGTGTGTGTGTGTGTGTGTGTGTGTGTTTTCTCTAGGACTGGATGTCTCTGTGGTCTCTGGGGCCCGAACAGAGTGCTGATGATCCGAGTTCTGCTCAGTTTGGCCTCGCTTGGTTAATCCCACTGTGGGTGGATCGTGACCCCGAGGTGAGCCACACAAACACTCTTAAGTACGCATCTTTATATTTGGCATCGACATTTATATTCATGCTGAACATCTTGGCCAAATGTGCACAATTTGGCTCCGCACACGTACAGACGGTGCATGAGATACGAGTACACGCGTGCGGCAAGAAGCCGAGTTATCAGACTACAATGTGTTTGTTTCAAGGAAAGGAGACGAAACCCACTCGATGCCACTTCGCATCCTGTGTAATTGTAGTACTGGGGTTAATATAAGACATGTCATTCAGGAAACACACACACTCTCACACAAAGAAGCAAGTGTGTGTGTGTGTGTGTGTAGATGATACTGTCGAGTAAACAGGAAAGTTTTAAGCTGAGCTTTGATAATCAACAAAGAGCATAACGCGCACAAAGCAGTGCCAGGGAAACTGCTTGCCAAGTTTGACTCTGACACTAGATATGTATATAAATATATATATGTGTGTGTGTGTGTGTGTGTGTGTGTGTGCGCGCACTCAGGTGCGCTGTGCCAGCCTGGCGCTGGGTGCGGCTCTCTCTTCGTTAGAAAGCGGCTGTGTGATGTTGTCGAATAGCTGCCAGAACATCTCAGGCGGTTTGTGGGCGACGCTGCTCAACATCTTGCTGGAGAGACAGGAGTGCAGCATGGTGCGCAGAGAGGTGGGCGCATACACACACACACACACACGCACACACGCACACACACACACACACGCACACACACAGTGCACAACTTTTGTTTCACATTTCTAAAATGTCAGCATACGGAGTGCAAAAGGTTGCTGCTCTGAATCTTCTGTATAGAAGCAACAAAGTGCTGCCATCAAAAGCAGTAGCCACACACACACACATGCACACACACACACACACACACACACACACACACACACACACACACACCTCTCTCTCTTTATTTCTGTCTTTCATTCTCTCTGTCACTCTCCTGTCTCCCTCTCACTCTTTCCATCTCTCTTTGCCTGTCTTTCATCCACTCTGTCTCTTTAATTAACTTCCACTCCGTCACTCGTTCTGTCCGTCTCACTCCCTCCATCTCTCTGTCTCTTACTCTCTTCATCTCTTTTTCTGTCTCACTCTCTCCATCTGTCTTCCTTTCTGTCTTTCTTTCTGACACTTTATCTCTCACTCTTTCTCACACTCTTTGTCTCTTTCGTTCTTTCTTTTTTTTGTCTGTCATTGTCTCCGTCACTCTTTCTGTCTGTCTCCATTACTCCTCATATCTGTTCCTCCCCCTCTCTCCATTTCTTTTCTGTATTTCTCTCACTCTCCTCTTCTCGGTTATACCTTGTTATTTGATCTCTCCATCATTCTTTTTCCCCCTGTCTTTCTTACTCTCTCTATCTCTTTGTCACTTTTTTTTTCTCTCTATCCCTCTCTGTCTGTAACTCACTCTCTCCATGTATCTGTTTGAGTCTTCATCTCTCCTCTGTCCTTCTCTCTTTCTGTCCGACTTTTAATATTGCTACCTTTCGTTCTCTCTCTCTCTTTTTTTTTAATTGAATTTGGAAACGTTACAGCTATGCCAGGCTCGATTTCCGTCTCTGTGTGCATGGAGTTTGCATGTTCTCCATGTGTTTCCTCCCACAGTCCAAAGACCTGCAGGTTTTCTTTGGTGTTCCTGGTATCCAGTGGTTAATACCAGGAACATCCGAGAAGGACAACCTGGTGAACTGGTGATGGTGTGTCCAAGGCTTGTTAATATGGATGGGAAGCAAAGGCTGGCTTGATGTTGCCCGATCCCACCGAAGAGCTACTGTAGCACATTTTGCCTGAAATGTTATTTCTGAATGCACAATGCAGCACCACTTGTAGTGCATAGCGCTGAATAGCCACATGCTGAACCCTGTTTACTGCTGAAAGCACGTACAGAGAGCATGTGAGGATCAGACCCGGACCATGGAGCACTGGAAGAAGAGGGTCTGGTTTAAGGGCGCTCCAATCGGAATTGGCTAAGTGATCGTGACCCCCGAGTGACGCAGTGGTGAAGTGCTCGCCCTATCACCTGGAGATCCCTAGTTCGATTCTGGTGTCACATGATTCAAAGGAAACATGTGATGGTCTTCGTCCCTCCTTGATTGAGTAGTAACCTTGATGTGAGAGCAGCAGGTGAGAATCGGATGAAACTAAATTAGGGAGGAAATCTATCTGTCACTCAAAATATGGATCACAACTGCTAATGTGCGACGATTGATTGAACTTTTCAAGCCCCGAGCTGCGTTCCATTCCGTAGTGTACTTCACAGGGTGCCTCCTACTCCCTGCTGTATTTGGGGTTGAATGTCGGTGAAGGGAACTTCCCTCGATAAAACTCCACCATTTGGAACACTCTGCAAAGTCACCGGCGCTAATGTCACTTCCTCCGTATTATTAATAATAATAATTAATTAAAGATGTACCAAGATGTTAAATTTTTTATCTTTTTTTTTTTTTTTTTTTTTTACAGTTACTGGCCTAAAGTTTAAATTATTGTGTCATATTAATATGATGATGTCGTCGATAATAATGATAATAAATATATTATTCTTTTTCTGAGTTAAATTGACGGTGGACAGCATTTTTGGGTTATTTAATTTAAGTTCGGCTTTTTATTTCATAAATACGAGGAGGACTCGAATAGACATTTCAGATTTTATTTGAAAGTAACCTTTAACCCTGCAGCTTTTGTGGGGGGGGGGGAGTTTAAAAATGTTTCTGTTGCATGCAGAGATAAAGTTTAGTTTTCTCTGAAGCATTTTATTGATTTTATAACTGCAACACACTGTAGTTTTTTTATACATAGCATAAAGGTAAACATGATATATTTGATATTTTAGATATCAAAAGGGTTTCGTTGCTCCCGGTGTTTTCTTTTCTCTGGGAAACGGGTCCAAATAGCTCTTTGAGTGTTTAAGGTTGCCGACCCCTGATATAAACCGATATTATTGTGATGGCGCCATATACATGAGTACACAGTCACATCAACATGCCGTCGCCAATCTCTTTAAACGACGACAAATTATTTTTTAAAGCCAACCCACATGAAGGAACTTTTTTTTTTTACATCATGTGTAAGCCTGCTTGTGTGTTGAAGGCAGTGTGATGCTCTGGGCGACGTTCTGCTGAAAGACCCTGCATTTATCTGGATGTTACTTTGACACACAACACCTACAGTACCAGAAATTTTACAGACCAAGTATTCCCTGATGGCAGCGACCAGTTTTAGCAAGATACCAGCCCCCTCCAGCACTGCAAAATTATTTAGGGGTGCTGTGAGGAAGGTTAAGCGTTCACAGCGCCTAGAAATTCCCCAGCTCTCAGATCCGATCGAGCGTCTGATCCATAAAGGCCACAACTTACAGGGTTAAAGGATCTGCTGCTCACTAACACACCTTCAGGGCTCAATGAGGAGTCCGTGCCTCAGTGCTTCAGAGTTGTTTTGGTGAGAAAAGAGAAACTGACGATATTAGGCAGGTGATTTTAGTCTTTTTTTTTTTTCCTCCCCCAGCCACTGTTACTACTACTAATATTAATCTGTAGTAATCATTTGTGTTTTTAATCTTTATCATTAACCCTTGTTAATATGCAGAAGCCGCAGTATAAGGAAGCTTTTCATACTCCTGAGCATCATTGGACTTCACACTAGTTTTTCTGCTGTACTTTGCAGACACTGTCGCTTTTAGCAGCCAGATGGCAGCATTGCTGACTGAAGTCTTGTTTTTTTTTTTTTCCTCCCCCTCTCTCTGTCCTCACTCAGGCAGCGTTTCTTCTACAAAACCTGCTGGTGATGCCGATGGCTGCCAACACCGAGGAGGCCCGAGACTGCTTCTGGCAGGTGAGAGAGCAGAGCTGGAAATAAACAAAAGTACCTCAAAGCTCGTGTGCAAAGTTTCGGCCATTTGGACAGTGAATCGTGAGGGACGGAGGGTCTGACGCCGAGTGTGTTTCACCTGCACTGCTGGAATTGTCCACATCCACACACACACACACACACACACACACACACACACACACACACACACACACACTGTTGTGTTCTGTGTGAACGACTAAACTCTGACTTTTAGGTTCAGTAACATGTTCAGTACATAATCACAACCTTATGTTTTATTTATTTCCATTACACACCGTCTCTGTCTCTCTCTCTGCTGTTTCTCCCTTTCCCTGTCTTTATCTCTCTGTCTCTCTCCTTTTTCTTTTTGTCTGTCAATCCTTTCATTTGTCTTCCTGTAAGTCTCTCTCTTTTTCTGTCTGTCTTTTTTCTCACTCCCGCCATCTCTTTTTTTTTTGTCTCTCTCACTCTCTCTGTCTCTTTTGCTGTCTGTCTCACACTTTCTTTATCTCTTTTTTCATCTGTCTTTCACTCGCTCTATCTCTTCTTCTGTCTCTCATCCTTTCTGCCTCTCTTTGGCATCTCTGTCTTTCGCATTGGTATCATGGTCTCAACTTCTTTCTGTCTCTCTCTCTCTCTCATTCTGTCCATCTCTCTCTCTGCTTTTTTTCTGTATGTCACTGTATCTGTCTGTCTCTCACCTATCCCATGTCACTTTTGTCTTTCGCTTCTCTTTCTTTTCTTCCGTGTTTCACTCATCTCATCTCTTTTCCTGTCTCATCTTAGGAAAGACAGTCTCATCTTTCTTTTTGTCACACCCCTCTCTCTCACCCTCTCACTCTCTCTGTCTTTCTCTATCTCACACTCTTGCCATCTCTCTCTCCCTCTCTGTCTCACACTCTTGCCATCTCTCTCTCTCTCTCTCTCTCTCTGTCTCACACTCTTGCCATCTCTCTCTCCCTCTCCAGAGCCCATGTGTTCATGATGAAGGATCTGGCGTGTCACTTGTGGGTCTCCCGGCCCTGCAGGCTCTCCTCTATCACTGCCATTTCTTTGATCACGTGACTCAGATGGTGAGGAGCTGCTACTCGGCTCGATACACCCCCACGCCCCCCTGGCCCGTCTGCGCCGCCGCCGCTGGTATGCACACAAGTCTAATGCGTTTGTGTATGCACGTAAGAATTCCCTGCCTTTCTTTCCTTTAAACACTCACGTCATAGGACTGTCCACGATCCAGAGATCATCAGTTTTCCTGTCTCTCTAAATATTTAATCGATTAAGTAAAATAAAGCAAATCATCTGTTTGTAATTCCTTACCTGATTTAGCTCTGATCCTGACGATGTACGTTTGTACAACTATGTAGTGCTATGAAAAGTATTTGCATAATTTGCATTTGGATCATCAAACACATTTTAATGTTACACAAAGATTTCCCGAGTAAATACAAAATGCATTTTTAAAATTATTAATGAATTTATTTATTTATTGGGATTTTTCCCCAGTTTTCTCCCTAATTTAGTCGTATCCAGTTCCCACTCACCACTAGGGGGCTCCCACATCAAGGCTACTACTACCAGACAGGGAGGGACTACCACCTGTTTCCTCTGAACCACTTCTTTTCGAACAGCTCGCCCGCGCACCGTTGGGGCGGCGTAACGCACTCGGAGGACAGCGCTATCCGCTCCTTCCGCTTGCGTGAGCTCACAGAAGCCCATCTTTGGCTGTAGAGCCGTGATTGATGTAAGATCGCTGGGTGCCTCCCATCCCACCCCGCTGAGAGAACTCGGCCAATCAGGCCTCCGGGCTGCGGGAGGCTACAGCATCACCCGGGAATCGAACTAGTGATCTCTGGGTGATAGGACGAGAACTTTACCACTGCGCCACTCGGAGGCAGGATTACATTTATTAAGGGTTTTTTAAAAGAAAAAAAAAGAAGCTAAAAGTAGTGTTGTGGTCTCGGGCTGCTTTGGAACTTCGGGTCCTGGACGACCTCCCGTATTTGATGGAAGCGTGAATTCTGCGCTCTACCAGAAAAATCCTCAAGGAGGTTTTGTCCAGCCATCAGTTTGTTACCTTAAGCTCAAGCGCACATGGATTTGCAGCATGACGATGATCTGCAGCAAACCAGCAAGTGTATAGCAGAAAAAAAGATCAAAATTGGGAGGGGCCTTGTCAGAGTCCAAACTTAAATCTGTCTGAGATCCTTAAACAGGCTGTTTATGTTCGAAAGCTCTACAATGTGGCTGAATTAAAACAGTTCTGTAAAGAAGAGTGGAACACAGATTCCTCCACAGCGATGTGAAAGATTTATTTCTCGTTATCGCAAACAATTGATGGAAAAAAGGGTGGCATGACCAGTTCTTAGGTTTAGGGGGCAATTACTTTCTCCATATGGGGCCAGGCAGATTTGGGAAGCTTTTTTCCCTTAATAAATGAAATCATTTAAAAACTGCATTTTGTATTTACTCTGGTTATCTTTGTGTAATGTAACATTTTGATGATCTGAATCGTTTAAGTTAAGACAAATATGCAAAAAAAAAAATTAGAAAAGGGGCAAATACTGTAATTTTTCATGGTACTGTAAGTGAGATGTGTGTGTGTGTGTGTGTGTGTGTGTGTGTGTACATGTAGATGAGCCTGGTCGGCACTGGAGAGACGGTTCAGCTGTAAATCACACACACGGCTCAGGCTCCATTTCCACCTCCAGCACTTTGGTCAGTTGATGTAAAAAATTTTTTTTAATAATCATATTATAATCTCTGTTAATCAATAATTTATTATTTGTTTTATTTATTGTTTGTAATTGTATGTGTGTGTGTGTGTGTGTGTGTGTGTGTGTGTGTGTGTGTGTGATCTGTTTGTCGCTCAGCTCCTGAGCGACACTCGTTCTCCCGTCGTCTCCTCCTTCTCTGGAGCAGCACAAGAGCCTTCGTTCAACAGACTCGGCACACAAGGTCTCACACACACACACACACACACACACACACACACACACACACACACACACACACACACACACACACACACACACACACACACACACATGCACCTGCGCTCACTTACTACACACACATAAACGGAGCAAGCCTTATGTTTTCTTTTGAAGAATTTCAAAGTCCTTGACACTGGAGACTCCTTCCTTTCATGACATGACGTTTCTCATTAACATGTTGTTTTTTCGTAACTATTACAGTTTATTCATCTTTTTAATATTTATCCGGCTACAGTTCCATGTGAATTAGTGGTATCCATGGAAACGGCTTGTCGGACTTGTGAATTCAAGAGAACTGCTGTAAAAATCTGGATTTATTATGTTTTTTAAGTAAGTGAGCGCAGGTCCGTGAAGGTGTGTGTGTGTGTGTGTGTGTGTGTGTGTTTTGTTGCAGGTCAGAGTGACTCAGACAGCTCCGAATCACTTCTTCCTCAGGAGTGTGTAGGAGGATCAGAGTGCATGTCTGTAGTAACCCCTCACCTTCTGTCAGCTGTGTGTGGATTACTAACCAACCTGCTGTGTGTGCTGCCCGAGTTTACACACACAGCGCTCCGAGAGAACCACGTCCTGCAGGGCCTGCTCAGGTTTGTACACCACACACACACACACACACACCATTAAGAATGCATGTTTTCAATTTCTCACTTATCTAAAACTAATACTGGAATGTTGTACCACTAAGCTATCGGTCTGTTAGTGACCAACACACCACATCACACACACACACACACTGAGAAATGAAACCACCAGACGTCCACACACCACCACGGTACATGTGTTTGCTTGTACAAGCTTCTAATTGACAATTACCAGTGTGTTAGGAGCGACAGGGGACAGCAGGATCAGCTGTAACACTATAGCCTGGATTAGACTCGCTTTAAACCTCGACTGCCTCGTGGCTATAAAACCGTACAGTTACACCGATTACGCGATTGAAACGATCTTTTGTTAGTTGATGTGATTCGTTCAATGTCAATTTTCAGTTCAACACGTTTTAAATTATCCAGGTGAACGTGAACTGGTCCAAAGTTGGCGAATTTATCGAAAATATACTACAGCTTTTAACCCTTAGGGGTCGACAGCATCGTCGATGTTGACAATCACTTTTTTTCTCTTTGCACGTGTTTTTGCGAATTAAATTATATTGTAGCAACCCAGAAAAAATATGTACACTGGTGTGTAGACGGTTTTCTTTCCAAAAAGTTTACATTAAATGAATGTTAAATTAATGTTATGTCAGATTCTCGTCTCCACACGCGTCGGAGCCCCGCCCCCGCGCTTAGCGCTCCATTCACACGCAAGATTTATGTAAACGTCTCTATTCAGATGTAAGTAAATGCTAATTGCTGTGTTGTTTGGGGGAAGTGATGTTCTGATGCATAGCTGTGTCCAACAGAACAGGAAGAGCTTGAAGAAAGAAACGAAAAAATGTGTTTAATATTTTCACGTAAATATTCTGACACGCACGTAAGAATCTCTCCATGATAAAACGACTTGAATCCACATAAAGCGCTTCACTCACTCACTCACTCACTCACTCACTCACTCATTCACACACTACGGGCGATTTTTTTTGGGAATGGCAGTTAGCCTAACTTGCACGTCTTTGGACTGTGGGAGGAAACCAGAGTACCCGGAGGAAACCCACCAAGCACGGGGAGAACATGCAAACTCCATGCACACAGAGAGACGGGAATCAAGCCTGGCCGGGAATCGAACCCGGACCCTGGAGGTGCAAGGCGACAGTGCTAACCTAACTTGAAATAATTATCCAACACTGGACACAAACAGCAAAATAGAAATACAGAAAATACAAACTGCTTCCATATTCTGGAGTACATACAAAACAATCTTTTTTTGTTTGTTTGTTTGTTTTTAAGATGGTTTCTTCTTCTTTTGAGTTGATGGCGCTTTCCACCGTCCAGGACTGATAAAAAAAAACAACATCATCACAATGACATGACATTTAGTTTGTTCACACTTGTAGTTCGGCCCCCATTGGGGCCCCAATATGTGAAATGAAACATTAGTTTCGGTTTCCTTGTATTAAGTAGTAAATTCTGGTTCGCTTAGTGTTCACACTGGCTTTTTCAACATCGAACTAAAAGATACAACAGAAGGCATGTTGATCATATACTGTATGGTGGTCTTTACCAACTGAAAACTCATAAAGAGTTTATTAAATGAAACATTAAATATTGAAAAGAATACAAGCCTGGCTCCAGAAAATAAGAATAAAATGTCTCCAATGCGCCTTATGTTTTTATGGTGCATTGGAGACATGGCGACCGTCCCCCAAAAATGAATGAATTAAAAATAAACTGCAAACGGTGAACCGCACCACAGTTTGTTTTGGAAGCAGACACAGACTCACCTTTTCAGGCGGACTCAGTTTGTGCACCGAGGTTTGGATGACAGAGTTAACATTTGTTCAAGTGAACCGGACTAACAGAGCAGCCCCTAAACCAACATTAAGACAAATCACCTAGCATTTTAAAGTGAGATACTTTACTTCTTTTTGCTTTCTCAAATGTTTTTTTTCATTCCTCTTGTTATAATATAAAAAATAATAATATAATGTAAATACCAAAAGAAAAAGAGAAGGCGGAAGAAGAAGGAAGATTAATAACAATAATAAGATAATTGTGAATCTTCTTCTTCTTCTTCTTATTATTATTATTATTAATATTATCTATCTTCCTTCTTCTTCCTCCTTCTCTTTTTTTGATATATACAATACTGTGCAAAAGTCTTAGGCACATATGCTGTACCAATTTTGTTATATATGTTTATCATTCTGCATAATAATGTACAAAATCATTCAGTATTTCCATATATAACTTAAAAATTAATAAATAAATAATATTACAGGAGAATATCACAATATATATATACAGTATAGTACAAAACAGACCAGTTTTCAGATGGAAACAAAAAAACCTAATGTACGCATCAAAATAGAAAGGAGCGAGTGTGACAAAGTTACCAGAAGAACTCATATTCTCCAGCAAGCTCAGTAAAACCTAACAACTGTTTCCTTATAAAACTGCACAAATCTGTGTCTAAAAGCAATGAGTTTTTACTCCAAATATTGACTGTTTATTTTATTACTCTTTATTGCTCGTTATAGAAGTTTATTTTATGCAGAAATATTTTCAAAAGTATCTTTTGGTTATGCCATATAAGGTAATACCAGTTACCTTAAAGGTTAAAGGTAACTGTTAGATACTTTTATTAGTTTATATATGTTCAGAATGAATGAAATGAAAAAAAAAAAATAGAATGAATGGAAACACACACACTCTCACTCACACACACACACACACACACTCACTCACAGGCTCTTGTCTTGGTTTACCACTGGCTGTTTATAACCATAACCACATCTGTAATGTATCAATTTCCTACGTCTGGATGTGGCCGGGCCGGTGGTGAAGCGGGCAAGTAGGAAGCTGAAGTGTATGGAAGTGCTCAGGGTTTTTTTTTTTTACATGATAATTGTTGGATGCTGAACTGCTTTCGAACGGCTCTAGAGAAACGAGAAGTCACATGGTCCGTTTTTCGAACGAGACCCGGCTGGTACAGTATTGACACTACAGCAGTGAACCCAGATGGGACGGGGTGTAACTATGAGCGTGTCAGCACTTCATCCTGTGTGTGTCAGTGTGATCTGTGTTTATTGCAGTGTGCTGGATGCAGTGGAGCTGGAGCGATGCCTGACTGAGCTCAACACACCTGATTTTCTTCCTTCTGATGTGGAGGACGCCAGGAGCCAGGTGTGTGATCACGCTCTCTCTCTCTCTCTCTCTCTCTCTCTCTCTCACTCACACACACACACTCATAGCTGTGACATTATGCACTCAGTCCTGCCCTGTGACTATTTTAAGCCTTGTGCTGTGTGAGGATTGTGATATTAATGCTTAGTGCTTCATATAATTAACATGAACATGTTTCCTTGAACTCATCACCTCTCTCTCTCTCTCTCTCTCTCTCTCTCTCTCTCTCTCTCTCTCTCTCTCTCTCAGGTGTTGAGTAGTGTGTGTTACGTACGGAGTGTGTGCAAGCTGGTACAGGCTGATGTTGTGCTCAGTGAGGATCGTCTCTCCCAGTCAGAGCTCATTAGACCTCTGCTGAATAACCTCATCTCCATCCTCATGCTCTCACACACACACCTCGGTAAACAGCAGCCAGCTCCCCTAAATTAACCTTCAACAGAATGCAGCATGACATCTCGATAGGTTTATAGTCCGTACCTCTCTCTTCTTCTTCTTCTTCTTTTGTTGTAGTCATCTTTATCTTCCTCCTCCTGTTTTTCCTTTATCTGTACAATCTTCCTTTGCTTCGGCTTTAGATCCTGCTGTTTCGTCATCTTCTACTTCATCTTCTTAATCCTGATCCTCTTTTGTTTCCATCTTTTTTTATTCGCCTTTTTTTCCTCTCCTGTTGTACTTCCTTTATCATCATCTTATTGTTATTATTATGTTTTTCTTCCTTCTTTTTCCTCCGTCACGTTTCCATTTGGTATTTACATTATTTATCCCCATCTCCTTCTGTTCTTATCTTCATCATTACCTCAACCCTTGTCCTTTTCCTTCCTCCTCCTTCTTCTCTTCCTTCTTTTATTAGTATTCTTTATCCTCTTATATCTGTTGATTCTTGTTCATCCTCTGTTTATCATCTTTCTTCTTCTTCTGCTTCAACCTTGTCAAATGCTTCTTCATCCTCCTCCTTCTTGTCCTCCTTTTGTTCTTTCTTTAGTGTCTTCCTTCTTCTTTTTTCTTCATCCTCCCCTTTTATTATAGTGTTGTTAATCCTTCTCTAGTTTTTTTCTTTTCTCTTTCTTTTTTTCAGTTTTTGCTGCTGATTTCATCCTCCCTCTGTTTCTTTCTTTTTCTTTATCGTTGTCAGTCTTATTCATCCTCCTCCTTCTCATCCTCCTTTTTCTTCTTTCTTTTTCTTTCCTTTAATCATAGTGTTGTTTTTCTCCTTCTTCTTTTCAGTTAATGCTGCTTTGCTTAATCTTTTTTCAAATTTTTCATCCTCACTGTCTTTCTTCTTCATCGTTGTCAAAGACCTATTTATACTCCTCCTTCTCAATCTCCTTGTTTTTTTTCTTTTGGGATTTTTTTTATTCTAGTTTTTTTCTCTTTTGTCTTTGTCACCATCTTCCTCCTCCTCCTCCTCCTTCTTCATCCTCATCCTTCTTTTTTTTTACCTTCCTCCTCTATTATTCTTTTCATTTTATGTTTTCCTCTCATTAATCGATCATTGTTTTGACAAAACCGTGTGTCTAATATCCAAGCTCTCCTTGTTAACAGTAATAATGATCATTATTAGTTCAACTATTTGATTAAAATAAGTGCTTCGTATTCGATGGCTAAAGCATAAGAGAAGGATTTATTGATTCTTCCGCCTCCATCCGTCTTTGATGTCCATCTCTGTGTCCTTAGATATGCATACCCAGAATGCATTACTGCGCACCTGGACAGATGTGTTTACGCTGCTGGCGAGTCTCCTGCGCAGGAACTACCCCGCATGCGGCGCGCTCGTGTGCGGGACTCTGGGGAAACGCTGGCAGCACTTCTCAGGTGAGCAGGAAAGAGGGATACGAGGATGCGTGATGTGTGATTAATGAGGGGTGCGAGCAAGGGATCGAGAAAAGAAAGGATCCAGAAGGGAAGAGACCGTTGTGGGGCGTCGCGATACAGGAGGGTGATGAAGGGGTAATGGAACGAGGGATGACAAAGTGGAAAAGGAAAGAAAAGACGCTGGAGGGGAGAAGCAGGGAGGACAGGATGATGAGCGATGAAGGAGATTTACATCAAGGATTGATAAAAAGATGGAATTGGTGATGGTTAAAGAGATGGAAGAAGAATGAGTGGAGCATGTAGGAGGGAGAGGAGGAGAGGGTGCATGAAGAAAGATACAAGAGAAATATTTAGGAATAGGAATGAGGGATGAAAGAAGGAGTGTGTGGAGGAGAGAGTGATAAAAATGGGGAGGGAAGAAGAGAAAAATGAAGACAAATCAAATGAATAAAGTAGGAAAAATAATCAGTTCTAGATTTAAGGAAGGAGAAAGAGGAAAAAGAAAAGGGAAAAGAGGGACAAGTAATACATAGGAGAGAAGCAGGAAAGGCTGGATGAAAAGGAGAAAAGGAATAGAGAAAATGAAGGTTATAAAATAGTAACAGGGAAAGAACGAGTCATAAAATGGTGGCATGAAAGAAGAAAGTGAAGAGAGGATACGGAAAAGGAAAATGAAGAAGGCAAAGCTGGAAATGAAAGAAAATCTGTGTTAAAGTAGTTAATTAGTGCAGTAAAGAGTTGAAGGGGGGAAAAGAAAGAAGAAACAACAGATAATGGACGAGTGAGGAAAGAAATTATGCAGAAAGCAAGCCATAATTCTGGGAAAGGTTAAGGATGAGTGAGTTGAAGGGGAATGGACAAAGAAAGAATATCTTAAAAAAGATTCAGCTTTGGAATGAAAAGAAGGAGAGTGATGCAAAAGGGGAGAGAAGGAAACAAGGGATACGTTATGAATGAGTCACATTCTATATGGAAAGAAGTGCAAGAGAACCAATGAGGCGTGAACGACCGACGTACTGTATAAGAGACGAAGAAAAACACTGCTACGATTTATAAAAAGATGATGAGGGAAGAAACGAGTGATGAAATAATAAAAGCAGAAGGAAAGACAGCTGCAGGAAGCGAGAGAGATACAGGAAGTGGGTCGGGTGACAAGGAGCATAAAGAACGGATGAGTGGCACGGAGAGAGCCGTGGGAGCTGTGGCACAGGAAGGGAAGATGAAGTGATGAGAGAGAGGGCAGGGAGTGAGGGATGAGGGCTGAATGAGTGACGGGAAGGGGGGAAGCAGGAGAGCGAAGAAAGGAAGAGAGACAGCTTGTTATTCCTGGGTGGGCCGTGCTCCTGCTGTTCGTGACAGATCGGGATGGAGGGATGTGAAAGGAGGGAGAGGGAAGGAGAGATTGTAACTCTGATGGATGTGTGATAGTCGTGGAGCAGGTGGGTCGGCTGAGCACTCGCCACATCACCTCTAGTGATCCGTCGACTTTAAAGTTTTCGATTGCTTGGGTGTCACAGTGACGTGTCATGGAGATACTGTAAGGAAATGATCGATCGAGTGGGAGGTTCATGTATCTCCACACTGATTCCAATGTCGATTGTTAAATCATTTATTACATTTGTGCCTCCGAGTGGCGCAGTGGTAAAGCGCTCGCCCTATCATCTGGAGATCGCTAGTTCGAACCCCGGGTGATGCTGTTTTCCTCTCACAGCCAGAGGCACAGAGAGAGCTAATTGGCCGAGCTCTCTCAGGAGGGAGGGGTGAGAGGTACTCGCGCTCCCACATTAATCACGGCTCTACAGCCAATCAGGGGCGTCTGTGAGCTCGTGCACGCGGAA